>JUFY01028426.1:0-49188 GCA_001855655.1 Leptopilina clavipes | reverse complement strand
TTTATTATTATAAATATTAATATGGAAATAAATTTTAACCCCTGCGGTATAATATTTCAATAGACTTTTATAACAAAAGATTGGACCGTATAATAGGTTTTTGAATGTTCGAAGCCCTGTGGGCCTTCGAAGGCCTTTTCGAGGAGCATAGACTGCCCATGCGAGTCTATTAATATTTTTCCGCCTTATGAAATTTCTTTTCATTGATAATGTTAAAAGGGATTATTTTTTAGCTTTGAACAGGATTCTAACGATTGTGTCATAATTTTTGGTCGATCAATACCCAGACAAAGATTCTTGCGCAGACTGATGGAAACCTTCATCGAAGCGACTCGATGCGCACAACCTGGACCATGTTTTCTCATAGTATCCGCTCCCCCCATCTATTATGTGGTGCACATATTAAAAAAATATTCCCTTCAATCCTTAATTGGCATATGACTCAACCTTCAGCTCCATCGATCTGAAACTCTGAGTCTGAATGCCTTTTGTTCAGATCATCGAAGGATGGCTTTGAGGCACATCGAGGCATATCGAAGCACTCATTCGACGAAATCAATACCATTCAACCCCTCGCTTTTTCTTTCTTTTCTCCTTCATATTCCTATCATTATACAATTGTTCTTCATTAAATAATATTTTTTTATAATTTGTTTATTTAAAAAAATATAAACAATTTTTTTTGCAAAAAAATTTTTTTTTTTCAAAATTTTTTTCACATTCTTCTCATTTCTTTATTGTTAGTCTCAGAATGTTAAAATAATTTGTTTATTTAAAAAAATTTATTTTTTCAAAATAAATGTATTAAATTAAATTTAAAATTTTATTTTTTGATACACTTTTAAAGAGGATTAAATTGTTTGTTCTAGGTTTGGACCAGCCATGTCTTGTAGGCGGCGTCGTGAATTGAAATTCACCATAGACAGAGAAGACGTACGCGAGAAACGCGTCAGATAGAATGAGTGGACCTCGACAGAGTGAAGCTCGTAGCTTCAATGAAAAGTGTCCAAGGCCACCTGTTCCTGGTAATTGTTCTCTTACAAATTTATTTACCATCTGGAAAAATATTTATTAAATTACTTTTTTATTTTTTCGAAAAATATTTTCTTTTCTTCGTTAATTAAAAATATTTTCTTACCAACAGGAGGAGAAACGGAAAAGTTTACTGGCGCTTGCAATCTTCAAAGTCCAGCATTAACACCAAGGCGTTCGTCTCTCGTCCGTCCATCGATATCTAGCTATTATGACGCCTCCGCACCTTTGGGCTTTGAACCAGAGGGTTCTTGTGGAGCAACCATTATGGAGAATGATTCACGTCTACCCTGTCTTCAATGGGCAAAAAATTTGCACAATCTCCTTCACGATCCCGAGGGTCTCGAACTTTTTCGAAAATATTTGGATCAGGAAGGGAGACCTCACGTGAATCCCCTTAATTTTTGGTTCGCGTGCGAAGGCCTCAAAAAACAACGAGATGCAAAACAAATATACGAACTCATTAAACTCATTCATGGAAGGTGAGATAATCATTGAGAAAAAAATTTAAACAATCAAATCAAACCTTCTTGCTTTTATCTCTAAAATTAAATTATTTCCATTGCAGGTTTTTCGTTAAGTCACAGCTACAAATACCGGAGGAAGTACGAAAGGAGGCGAATCGTAGAGTTAAGGAAGGTCTAGTCGATAAGCAGCTGTTCAATGTAGCGCAATTACAAGTTGAACATCTTATTAACGAAACCACATATCCGAATTTTCTAAGGTCCGATACATACTTACAGTATGTTCAATCCTGCCAAAATCCCGATCCTGGCGGTTGTCCAAGTCCAGGATCAAGTCGCGAAATGTCCCTTTCTTGTGGGCCTAATACGCTACCAACATTATTTGAAGACAGCGAATTTATCAGCTCGATGCATGGCCCTCATACAACTAGTTCAACGTCCATGGAAATGACTAGGGAAGTTAAACTGACGGAAGAAGTCCTCATGCGAACGCAGCAGGTCAGAGCATTGGATTTCAAACGCAAACCAGAAGCATTTGCTGGGTATGTATTTTATTTATTTTTTTTATTTTAGTAAAATTCTTCATTGATTGCAGTTGATAAATTTCTGATAGCATTTTAATGATCTCTTTAGAATTGAGCATTAATTTTTATTTTATTTGTATTTTATTCTTTAATTAGTGCAAGAAGAGAATAAATTTTAATATTAGTTTAATTTTTTAGTAATTATTTTATTTTAATATTAGTGTTATATGCTCATTTTCTTGCTTGTAATTTAATTTTTCCAGTAAATTGAAATATGTATATTTTTTGCAAGCTGTTAATAAAACTGTCTTGTTGCTATTTGGGGATTGGATATTATCTTGTTATTATTTAAAAACAAACTTTATTTTGAAACATAAATATAATTAAATATAAAAAAAAATAATTTAATTTGTGTTGGAAATAAAAACTTGTATTTTTTGATGAAAAAAAGTGATAATGTTCTATCCTGGCTTTTTTTGTATTATTTATAAAATATTTATTTTTCTGTGCTAGTTTTGATTTTTTTGTTTGTTCGTTTTTGCCGTTTTATGTGGCGATTGCGTAGCATTTATTTACAACCTGGAGCTAATCCCTACCATGTAACCAGAATGCACGCTCAATATTCCTCATACAACCCAGTCTCCAGACAGGATTCCGAACTGCAAAGTGTGAGCAGCGATGCTCGCACTGAATCTGATACAATGTCACTTAATGGCTCGTCCGTGTAAGTAGCTTCTTCTTGTTCCTCTTCTTTCTTAAAAAATGTTTAATTTGGTTTTAATTTTTTTAAATAATTATTTAAGGATTAATTTTGTTTACAGGGACGGAATGTCGATAGGCAAATCGTTTGGAAGTAAAAAGCAATACAGTCGACAACATCGAGCAATGAAGGAGAGTGCATCGAAGAATCGTGACAATTTGGATTCAATGATACCGCGAACACAACGAATGACACGTGACGTAAATCAACCGCAAGATCCGGAATCGTTTGCTCATCGATTGATACAAAAATTGGAGATTGTGAAACGACAGCAGGAAAATGGAGAGAGGCTGAGTCGGCATTTACAAGATCCAGATGTGTCGTTTGGCGAGATGGAGACTGATTCAACTGGTGCATTGACAACATCACATCTTGGCGATGGTCGTGGCATCTTTTTCACTGATCAACTTAGACAAAATCTATTTATTGACGATGATAACGATCAAGCAATTCTCGATCAGCATGTGTCGCGTGTCTGGGCTGATTCAACACCCTCAAGATCACCGCACGGTTTGGCTTCGCCGCCTCCACGTTTGCCGGAAAGACGACGTCCGCCACACACTTATTCACGATCCAGTAAGCCGCGTCGGGACAAAGATGTTTTCTCAACTTTCTCCATTGACAGTGGTAACATTCACGATTTCCCCGAAGGAAGCGATCTTATCGGCGCTGGTTCCATGAGTTCTCTTGGCTCACATTTGCCTAAATCTAAATCCGTACCATCCGATTATGCAGATTCCCTCCATAAACATGATTTTTACTTGCAAGGTAAATGAAATCTCGCATTTTAGAAAATTTGACAAATAAGGTCTTAATTTTTTAAATTAAATTTTAGTTAAAATATTTTAATAAATTTCTTTTAATTTTTTATTTAAAAATAACTTTTGAAATTGTTTTGTCAAGGTCGTGAGCAGAGAATCAAGAAGGCGGAAATTGCCAGGCGATCGACAACAAAAAAGTCGTTGACTGAATTAACTGATAGTGGAGTCAGTGTCCTTAGTGAAGCATCGTCTTTGCCACGAGATAGGCGTCTTCTTTCCTGGCTGAAAGACGCTGACAAAGGATCAGATGTCAAATATGTTAGACAGCAACTAAATCTTTATGGTTCTCGTAGTGGATCTTTGGAAAGATCAAATCAGGACATGCTCGCTCCCGCTCAACCGTTTGTGGCTGATCCCGGAATGCCACCTCTTCCTCAACCTCACACTGTAAGAATCATATAATCATTTATTAAAATTAAATTTTATATATATGTAATAATTTCTTTGATTCTACCTGCATTATTCAAGTTCTTTACTTTATTCTGCTTTTAAACTATTTAATTTTTAATGATTTTAACATCCTTTTGTTGATGTAATCATTGGTATTTTTCTCTTTGATAGGATACACAACTAGAAGAGGCAAAAAGAAGGTTACTTCCTTTAATGGAAGATGATCGAGGACGGGGTAATAATAGGCAGAGATATTCTAGCAATAAACAAGTTTATGAGCCATCGGCGCAGAGTCCATCTTGCTCTTATTCGAATCAATCGACACTAAGAAAAACGAAGCAAGAGGAAAAAGATTTTACCACGGTTGTGTTCAATTTCTGCGACGAACAATATCCATACAGAACCAAAATACCAGGACGCAATATTACTTTAAAGCAATTTAAAGAAATTCTCCATAAGAAAGGCAGCTACAGGTATGCATTATCTCAATGTTTGAAAATTAATTTTTTTTAATTTTAATAGCAAAAATTTGAATTTTTATATTTTGAAAAATATTCGTTTTTAATTATTTTTATAGAATAATAATTTTAAATTTTTCTTTCCTCTTTCAGGTATTTCTTTAAAACGGAATGCGAAGATTTGGACGTGAAAGTGATTCAGGAAGAGATAACTGACGACGCTGAAATTTTACCACTCTGGGAAGGAAAGATAATGGCCGAGGTAAAATCTCTGGAATAAATTTGTTTTTGGAAACACAAGTAAGAAACGTTGCAAACATTTTTTACTAGTTTAAAAAAAAGTGTGTTTCAGAAATACTTGACTTTTTTATTAATAACGATATTTTTACGATTCGACGAAATCTTTTTCTATATTTTACGACATGTAAAGTAAATGATAAAAAAAACGAGGAATCGAGCAAAGTAATCAGGGTATTTACTAATTTTTGTGAATAGAATTCATTTTTGTACAATTTCTCTCAATTCTCAATAATATTTAGCTCTTAGAATACAATTTACAAGTTCGATCTGAATTTATCGGTTGAAGTGTATAAACAAAACAAAACAAAAGAGATTTTTTTCTCTTTTCTTTATATTTTACAGAACTTTTTTAATTGCACCAGATGATTTTTTTACACATGGGTAAAATTTTTTAATGTCTACGCAATTTAGATATATATATTGTTAATTTTTTCAAGGAAGCAAAGAATTATTCAAGACTTGACTGTGTAAATAAATGTAATAGTAATTTTCTTAAAGAAATCTTCTTAACTAATGAAGAAAAAAATATCGATGAGAGACTGATGAACGACCGCGATTCGCGAAACGTTCAAAACAGTTAAAAATCTTTAAAAAAACAAAAGAAAAAAAGTAAAAATTTCTTCCTCTCGAAGACTTCCCAATAGTTTTCCAATCGTCTGTACAAAGCGCCTGAGTAGTTTACCGCCTTAATAAGGTCTGCGTAGACCCTAGACTAGAAATAAACAAACAAAAAGTTTCCATTGTTCAGAGTCAAAACAAAAGTCGATTGAAGTCAAAAAAAATCGGCTTTATGTCAAAATCTGTACGAAGGGACTTGAATTATAGGAAAAAAAGTTATTATTACAAATTAGTTTGTAAGAATAAAGATATTATGTATATTATATATATCTGGTTTTTATATATATAATATAATATAGTATATTATATTATATATATTTAAAGCGAGAGATAATTATTGAAAATAATAAAAAAAATGTAACTTACGACTCATCGTGCCGCCAATCATCGTTGACATTGTAAAATATAATCATTACATTATACATAAAAACTCGTATTTGATACGAAATAGACTGAAGATACATGAACATGGGATTTGCGTTAGAGAAAACAGAGACGAATACCGCGGAGGAGGCATTAGCATTTAGAACGTAACAATGTTTTATCAGGTGCGGAAAATTGTGCCTTTTTAGTGGAGTAAGGTTGAATATTAAGCCTAAATGAATCACAATATGTCAAATTTTTGACTTTGTACTCAAAAAAATTGAGGGTCCGTTACCGAGAGGCCAGCCGTGATCGTACATAAATTATTATTTGATATTTTTTTTTCTTTTCTTTCTTTTCCTTGCTGTCAGTGTACATTGTTTCTTAATTATATTTTTACAATATGTAAAAACTCGTCTTTGGAATGTTACCGAGTTTATATTTTTAGAAAGAAAAGTATTATTTTCAAGAAAAAAAAATTATTTCCAAAAATTTTCATTTCTCATGAAAAATATTATTTTTTTATAAAAAGTATTATTTCTCATGAAAAATATTTTTCTTTTTTTTAAATTGAAATTGATTTTATAACAGCAACAACAAAAAATATTAAATTTATACACACCAACGAGTATCTATAAAATATATTCTAGTATTACATAATGAAGAAGCAAAGCTTCTTTAAATTTTTTTTTCATTTAGTTTTTAAGAATGCCTAGATCTTGGAATTTCGCTGAAACGCATAGTATATTGTACGGAAAAGCTTTTCGAGCGCGATGTAATTATTTATTGTTGGGCGAAACTTCTTTTTTAATCAAATAAAACGTCGGCAATATTTACAGATTATTCTGTACACTGTATAGGACATTTATGCGATTTTTTTTAAGCGAGTATTTCACGGAAGTCGGCACAATTTCTCAGAGCGGTCTCTCCGTGAATGGTATTTTGTTAAAATCTACGCTATCACCAATTGTCCGCCTCCCTGAAGCGAAATACTAAATTTATATAAATTTATAATAACAGGAAAATAATTAATTTTTATGAAAACTATTTGTTTTGTATTTAAGATTTTTGATAAAATTTGTCAAAAAAAAAAAAAAAATTTTTTTCAATGTAGTTTCAGGAGGCGGTGCATTGCAAACAATTGATCTTTTTTAATCGTAATTAATTATGATTAATTAATAAAGTGTTCCTGTACCTAATTAATTATTTTTATTATTATTATTATTATTAAAATTATTATTGTATATCAAAAAGTATTCAAAATAATAACGCGATTTTCACTGGATTTCGATTTTTATTTCAGATCTATTCCCTAGAAAAAAAGTTAATTTTATTGTAAAATTTCCTCTTCGAGCTTTTTCTTACAGTCAATTAGAATTTATCGGATAAATTTAAAGTTAAAAGAATACTTATAAACTTTGAAAAATAAAGAAAATTTTATTTTATTCGTACATCGATTCAGTGGCAAAAAGTGTAATTATGAAAATGAAAATCAATTTTTTATTTTTTGAAAAAGGAATGTAAATTTTATTGCACTATTCGAAAAGGGAATTTATAAAATTGAAAATCTTGCCTTTTGATTTTGAATATTCAAATTAGAAAATTTAAATAATGGTTCTTGATTTTTAATTTATAAATTTGAATACTGTCTAATTAATTATCATTTAAGTAGCTTAATGAAGATAACAGATCATTGAGAAGTATTATACTAAAAAATCATATTGAAAATTTATAATTTTCTGAATGGTTTTTTTTAAATATGCATATGAGAATAATTTACTTATTAAAGAATGTCATTAAATTATAAATAATCGATATCATTCAATAACATATAATCAAATCAAATTTTTGTAAGAAGGATACGTGTCAAATTGAAAATACAAACATAATCAGAATAATTGAATTCTGGACAGATAATAAATTCATAAGCTTCCATATATAAAAACCTAATCGTGCCACGTGGACTGTTGCATTTCATTAAATGTGCTTGCAAGTAAGTGTTAATTATACTTTAAACGAATAGTTTTCTTTGATAGAGACTTAAATAACTCGTTTTACTAGTTTTTTTTTTCGTATTTCATTAACACTCAGACAACTTGCGATTTCGAGTCAAACGGGAAAAACATTTTTATTATTCATTTCACATTTTATTATTTAATAAAATAATTTATTTTATTTTGATTGCAGCAATTATTTTCTACTCTTATAAATATAATGAAATTAATGCAAACTAATTTTTTGGATAAATAAATTAAATTCGTTGTTATCATTAATTTGTTTAATAATAAATCAACGATTTTATTTTATTTTTTTTTAAATATATTTATACAAACGTGAAAAATTTCTGTCACGTGGTCACATTCAGTTCGTGATGATAAAAATGTTATGAGTTTAATAAGTATTGGGCAACGTGACGAGCAGTGACAAGGTAATTGACATGTTTTAATAAAAAATTGAAACTTTTTTCGAAATGTAAAAAAAAAATTTATATTTAAAAAGTAAACCGTTTAATGGCTCTTAAATGATATTTGATAATAATGCAATCTTGACTTATCAATTTTGGAATGCCTTTGGCTTTATATATTAACTGCACGTGACACAATACAATTGGGTTCATTTGATCTTTGTGCCCTTCTTAACATTGCCGCTTCTTTAAACTGGTTGATATCTTGAAAGTCTCATCACGTGCTTTCTGTTGACAGTTTCAAGAAACGCTACTCGATTCACAATTTATTCACTCCCATTTCTAGTTTTCATTTTTCATTTAATTGCTTTAATTCTTTTTATAGAATTATTTTTCTTAATCGTAATTTTCATTAATTAATATCGCATGACTGACAAAATTGATCAAAATTTTATTGCCAATTTGATAAAAAAGTAAATTTTTCCCTTTAAAAAAAAACGATTGTTTAATTTTTAATTTTTAAAAATTTTTTATCTTAGTAAATTTTTCACGTACCATTGAATTTGAGATGCAAAATAAAAATAAGTATTTCTCGATAAAAATAAAATAAAAAGTACTCGAGTGTGAGTTGCATTCGCGCGTAGGTAAAATGGAGCAAAATGCTCAATGTTGTGTGCCACTTTTAATTTGACAGAAAGAATAACGTGCAAATGGTAACGTCCTTTTAAGAGTCATGTGCTTTTCATCAATATCAAAATTTGTTATAATTGTCAGTTAACATGTTTATAAGTATATAAGTACCTTATGTCCTCAAGTCATGTGCCTCTGATGAATGAACGAAGCGAAATTAATTTATTATTGTTCCTAGTAGAAAGTAAACATTGAATTAACGTTAAGTGATCGCACGTATACGAAATTAATTCACATGACTCTCTTATAAAATGAACAAATATTTTTCTAAATTCATCAAAAATATCTGGAATACTGGAGAATAATCCCAAAAAAAACCATCATAAGTGTTGAGCAGTCCTGAAAAATAAAAATGAGGTATTTATCCATTATTCTTCATTTCCTCTATTTAATGCATTTTCTATAAATATAAACATTTACGGAGAATCTTTACAAATTGCAAAAAAAATGTTCAACAATTATTATTTATATTTTGTAATTTGTAATTATTCACGGTCAGTTGTTTTCACTGCTTTTTTCCCCAACGACAATGACAATATTTTTCAACAAGAAAATATAAAATAGATAGATTTTTATTACAATTATGTAAAGATAATTCGGAATGTTTTTTTTTGTTTTTTTGTTTTGAGATACCTGAATTTTTTGTTGTAATTTTTTGTCCTGTTTTTTTCATCCTAATTTAAAAATATATGGATTTTCGATAAATAATTAATATTCTCTTCTAAAAATTTATTAGAATATATTGAACACGTGACAGTTAGAAAGGTTGACTGGATTTTCCTGGTTCAAGGAACTGAGTTACCTCCTTTGCATGTGAAATGTTTTAAAATCATGTGATTTTCTACTTTTCCTAATCATGTGATTTCTGTGTTAAAAAAAAGGAAATTCTTGAATATGATTCCACGTCATTATTTCCAATGTTTTCTCCCGTGATAGTTTAATATTTCCTTCTTCGAAATCTGAAAAAAATTGACTATATTATAAATTCTATTTACCATTCATCAAAACCATAAATATTAGTCACACACACAGAAAATTGGAAAAATTAATTTTATCCGCAAAATAATTTTTTTAAATCATAATAAAAGGGAAAAAATGACAAAAATTGTAATTTTAAATCTAAAAATTAGAATTTTAAATTTTATTTTTGAAAATGGATTTTTTCGCTTTTTTTCTGAATTGAATTTGTAAATTAGGATGTAGAATATGTAAATGAAAGAAAAAAAATGATTTTCCAATTATAATTATTCTTAACATGGAAGTACCTGTCATGTAAATTAATAACGAAAAGTGGTTTAATTAACCCAGAGATTTAAAGATAAAGACAGAGTATAAGTGGCTGTGTAAGAATGACAATTCATTACATATATTGCTGCGCTTACGAACTTATGTGTTGAATGATTCATTGTTTATGTTCATCCACCTTTTGTTATCTCACTTGCAATACTTTGAGAAGTACAAACAATACCAAAAAATCAACTTTATTGTTTTTTTTGTTAATTTCAGTAAATAATGAACGAAAAATCTTTTTATGAATAAAGCAAATAGTCTTGTTTTTCTTCATGACAATAAAAATGTAACTTTTTTTTTAAAGTGTCATTAAAAAGATAGATATCGTTTTGTTTGATTTCATGAGGCATTTTCGAATTCTCTAGAATATAAATTTTAAACAATATGTTATTTCGAACGTTAATTACAATATTTATTATACAATATATATATATCACATCACTTTATATTGACATATTTACATCATAATTACTTTTTTAAATTATTTTTTTATTTGTTTAAAATTATTTCAACATGTGACATTATCACGTGAATTCAATTTTTGAAATTTTGAGCTCATAAAAAATTCTGTGAATTGCAGAAGCTTTAGAATAATTTCTTAAAATGAATATAAAAATTTTTTAATGCATTTATCTGATGATAGTTCGTAGACAGGAAGTTAATTAAATCCATTCAAGAAGTATGCATTCGGAGTATATATAGTGAAAAAAAGTATATTTACGAGTTGGGATTTCCTTTTAAATCTTGTTTTTATATAAACAGATTTGTAAATGATATTTTTGTTTTCCAATATAATACAACACTTATAATTATAAATCTCCCACAGAAAGGTGCGAGGAAAGGATTACCTTTACAAAACATGTTTATTTTATCAATTTTTTCTAATTTCTTCTAATAAAATATTTTTAAAAATAACTGAAAACATTTTTCAATCAAACAGTAAAAATTTAAGACAAGTTCATAGATTCGATTGAAAGTTCAAGGACAATTTATGGAATTTGATTTTTAAATATTTTTTTTCCCTTTAGATGACAGAATTGATGAAACTATTGTTAATTAGGGTCTAGAAAAATTGGATGAATTTCATCCAAGTATGTAAATAAGGCATACGAGTCGTCGTCCTGATTGGCGTATTCGCCGATGACGACAACATGTGGGGGTTGCCCAGAGTGATTTGTACACGGGAGAGAATCAAGAAGATAGGAAAATACTGGCGAAACCTGCTGCTCGGTACCATTTATATGGCAAGCTGCACACCCGCGTCAACTCAGTCGTGTTCATTTTGCAGTTTGAAAATTTGAGCACTACAAATTTTGTCCCCTTTAATTATTTTTTTCCAAGTCATTGTTATTATTATATACTTTTTATTTCTTTTTTCATTCAAAATTCGTTCGTTTTTTTCGTTTAAAAAAAAACCAGAGTTCTATATAAATTTTGTGAGTGAATGTCGATTAAAGTTTTTCGTCAAGTGCTACTAAAACGGAATCGCTTCGGTGAGCGGTTCTTCTTTCTTCACTGTGGGATATTTATTTTATTTTCTTAAATTTATTTTTTTTCTTTTGAATCGTTAAAAAAAGAGACTAGAAAATGTTTAAAAAGTGGAGAAGATAAGGGCGAAGAGACTTAGATAAAGGAGACAATATTATATCGTGAGAATTGTTAATTTGTAAAAATTAGGTAAGTGATATTAATTTTCTAATTTTCTTTTCAGTAGATATTTATCTTCTATTTGATATTGTTAACAATTTTTTTTAAGACTATGTTTATTGAGAAAATCGATAATTTGATAACAAAAATAAAGAAATATCTAAATACATTATTATAACTGAACTCTTCTATTATTTTCAAATCTCCTTTTCTTTAGAACATGAAATCAATTTTTGTAAATGAAAAATTTTTCTTGACAAGATGTATTATTTCCTTTTGCCAGTCACATCACTAATCAAGGCTTTTGTCTCAATAAGACTTAGTCATAAAAAAACTCGTTCTAGTTCCGGCCATTCACCCATTACCTAATTCTTGTTTACTATTATTCTTATTATCGCAAAATGGCAATAAATAATTGAATTTTATTTAGAAATTTATTTAATTACATTAATGTATAATTTTTGTATATAAAGACTCATTTTCGTGTTCAAAATTATTTAAACGGGGTAAAAATTTAAGAAGAAATTTATATGGTAATAATTTATAAAATTAAAAGCTTCTTTTTAATCACTCATCAGATAAAATTCAGATTATAGATGTATAACCTATTTATAAAACTATATTCATAATCTCAAGTAATATAGAATTCAAATATCTTGATTAAGATAATGAAATTCTTTATCAAGACAGCATAGAAATATGCCACTTAGGTTGAAATGACAGATACTTCATTGTTTTTTATAATGGTACGTAATCGATACCATCTATGAAATTAAGATCAGAAATGTGAATATTTTTTCATTAAAAAGCACTTAATTCAAATGTCAGTATGGAAAATTTAAACTCATTGAAATTAGGTAAAAATCATTAAATGGTTATTCTAATGGCGTAACATAATTTTCTTTTGTAATATACATTGAAAGAACCAAGTGGAAAATGTTTATCGTGAGAAACTTTAATGATCTTATTCACTCTAGTTTGACAATTAATCACGGTTAGTTAAAAATGTATAAAAGTCTTATCATAACGCATAAAAAATCAATTTTTAATTATTTTTTCAATAAAAAAATTATTTCGCGATTAATTTCTAACAAAATGTTTCTGAATTATTATTTTCTTCATTATACTGTACTTAATTTTAATTTTTACTTAAATGAATAATTTTACAATCAAAATAATAACTAATTAATATTACAATATTAAAATTGAAAATTTATTTTTTAGAATACTTTTTCTATTTAAATTTAAATAATCATCACCTTCGTTGCTTGAGTCTATATTATGTGTCTGACTAAACACGTACCACAATCACTTATTTAATGACGATTGCATTTATTTTTTTCATTTTTACTCTTAACTAAATTTTTTTCTACAGAAAATAGAAACAAAAATTTCGCAAACAATACGAATATGATAATTAATGTTCTAATAAAAAAAACGATGTTTTTCCAATGTCTATATAGTTATTCGTTTGATTCATATTCAGAATCATCGAGCTTTGGTTGAAATTAGTACAAGTGGATACGATTGGTTGGCGTCATACTTTTATTGATTGACTTATTGATAGATATCACATGCGTGAATCCTTTTGTTATTTTATAATTTTTTTCTCTATTTAAATTTCTTAAAAAAGAAAATAATAATTTTAATTAATTTATTTCTTTATACTTATAATTTAGAAAATTGACTTTTAAAATAATAAATTACGTTCTTTTATCGTTTAGAATCTTTCTCAATTTCTCTGTATTTGTTGTTAAACAAATGTTCTGTTAAAATTTCACTTGACTCGAATTAAGTGCTTTATTAAATTAATAAAAATAATAATTAATTTTTTGTTCATATAGTGAAATAATTTCCCTTTTTATCATTCACATGACTTATCGAAATTCGAATATGACACGTTGCGCGTGTAAGATGGTATTGATCGTCCTTTTTGCGATAAAATGTAAAAGTTATGAAACCGTTTTGCAATCTTACATAAAATAGATACTGGGGCCATTTTAATACCCGCAAACGAATACTCACGTAACATCTGGTACATAGATACAAAATATAGATGCATATTTGCCTATTGCTCCAAGTGTTATGCACGTTTTCACTTCTTCTTTGTTTTGTCTTCAAAAATTCTCTATTCCAGATCTGTCAGTTGCTCTCACCTAAAAAACGAAATATTATTAGTCTTATTGCAATTTTAATAATTTTTTAATAATAATATTTATTATTCAAATTTATCAACACTTGCAATTTTTTTAGCTTTAATTCAATTTTAGATATTCTGAATAAATAAATGATTTAAAGAAATATTCAATTTTCAAATTAAATTTCTTTTTTTCTCTTTTTAAACAAAGTTAATTGTAGACTCAAAATTTGAGTTAATAAAATATTACATTTAGTATGATGATAATTCTCGGTATATCAATCATGGATGATTATTAAAACTTGTTGTCTACAGGTGGGTCATGTGATTTAGCATGTGATTTTCAAAAAACAGGTATTTTTTCCGGTCACATGTGTCTCAAGGCTTACACACCTGTAGAGAATGTTGATTAAAATGATATATTTCTCACATGACTTGGTCACGAGACTATTCTGAGTGTACACACGCACAATTAAGTAAACTCGCACTTATATCCGTGTGAGCACGTGCTCTTGTTTACGAGGCACGATAACATTTTAAAACTTGAATTGACAAATGCTAACAGCCATATTAAAGCTGAAAATAAATATTAATTTGTATCAATTGTTCCCTCAAACGTGAATAACGACGTTGAAATTATCAGCAAACACCTTTCCAATTTTTCTTTTCACTTTTTAATAGAAATTAAAAAAAAAATTTTCTATCATTTTTATTTTGTAAATTTTCGAGAATCTTTTCTTCAAAAAAAAAAGAAAAAAAAATTATAATCTTGAAGATTTTTATCGTCTTTAGCCACATGTGTAAACTTTAAAGTGCGAATTTACTTGGAAATCCATCTCAATGTTCATTTTTTCGTCTGAATACAAATGTGAATTCTTTTCATTATAATTTTAATTTGATGAATTGTTTATCATATTCTTGTAATTAGCAATTAGTGAATTTATTAGCAAATTTTTTATTTAATTAATTTCCAACATTTTGCGAAATTAAAAATAAATTCATTTTCAATGTTTATTTACACTGTGAAGCTTGCAAAATTTGCAATTAAAAACAAATTAATTTTCATTGTTGAAACATAAAAAAAAAATAAAAGCATTTTATTTACTTTGTCAATATATATATATATATATTTTTAAAATAAATTCAACAGTGTGTTGAGACGGTTATGACTTAAAATGATAAGAGTTCCTCAAGGATATAAGGCAAGCTCGTGGATACATATTGATGACTTGAGTCCATTTGCAATAAAAAGCGATTTTAAAATTGACAAATAGTGCATTTTTTTTCTAAATTGAAAAACTGATAGATCTGTGATATCGTTTTTTTGCAATTTACACAAATTCGCTTGCATATATCTGATGAAAATGTTTATTAATGAAATTCACGCACGGAATTTTATTCTCATTATATAGTTAAGTGAATAATATATAATCACGTAAGGGCACGTGATACAACAATGTTATGCAATAATTAGTGATCTAAGTGACGGCAATTTATTCCTTACATTCGTGAAGTTTTTTTTTTGTATTGTTGTACCACCTTTGACGGAATTCTTCAGTTTAAAAAAATTATAAAAAATGATTCTATAGCGCAGATTCAACTTCCGGAGAGAAATAGTTTTATCTTGCCGATTTTAATTGATCTTCGCGGTAATTAACATTGTATAATCTAACATATATGAATTGATGTTTTTAAACTATATACTATAATGATTTTTTATTTTTATTGTTTTTCTTCCTTTATTTAAATTTTTCCTTTTTTTCTCTCCTTATTCATATTAAAATTTTATTATTTGTCTTGAATAAGTATTTGTACAAATTGTTTTTAATTTAATATTACAAAACAATAAAACTATTTTATTGTAAATTAATTTTACGTAACTTTTTTTTAATTTATCGCTTTTATTGCAAATGGAATTTATTAAAGATAAAAAGAAAATAATGTTTTGAATAATTAAAAATTTTGTTTCGATAAGTTTGTGAGAATGTTTGAATAAATGAAATATTTATACCTTTTTTGCAGAATGAAGGGAATCGACATTGTAAGTGATGAGAAAATGGGAAAAATCGGTGGAGCATATATAAATCATGCACTAAGTGGTTCTGGTGGAAGTTTAAATCTCATGCAAGCAAATGGCTCCTCTCAAAAACTTCAAAATTCACATAAAATTCATCCTGAGATACAGGGATCATCCGACTTCATCTGTAAGTTCCTTTTCTGTCTCGAATATTATTTCTGAAAAAAAGAATATATTTAATTAATTTTGAATTAATTCGAATATACAGATAAAAATTTTTATCGACGCGCAATTTATTAGATTCATACTATTTTTTATGATTCTAATCAATCGATAGAGTTATTTGTTTATCATTTTATTTAAATTGTATATTATTATTTCCCCTGAATTAGAATTGATAAGACGAATAGAAAAAGTTGAATATTGAAAAACAATTATTTTTAAATTAAAAGGAAATATTTCGTTTCTCCTTTTTCCTCATTCTTTGCGGAAAATAAATTCACTTTACGAAGAAATTTGAATAAAAAAAAATTATTTTATGAGAATTTTCTTTAACACAATAAGTGAAAAAATTTTTCCTCGTGAACGAAATATTTTTAAAACTGTTATAAGACTTATCACAAACACTAAAAATGGTATTGATTAATTAATCAAATTGTAATGATTTATAATGTTGTGTTATATTATGCTATTATCATTACACTATGTTGATAAATCAGCAATCTATTATATAAAGTATTTAATCAATTATTGTAAATACTAATTTTCAAATATCGAGTAATTAAAAATCCTAATTTTTTTGAATAAAAAAAATGACAAAGAAAATAAAAATATAAAAGAAATGATCAACTTTACGCTTAATAATGATCATAAATCACATTGATTTCTGTCACATGCCACGAGGATGCCACAATAGTAAGTAATTCCAAAAACGTCAAATTTATTAAATTACCTTTTTATCATTTTTCTTTTTATATTGTTTACGAGGCAGTAAAAAGTCAAGTATAATCAGACTTGTGTGACATTGGCCTCTATACAAAATGCATTTATCTTAAGAACAGGTCGACAGATTCTCAAAACCGTAAATTTATTCATACAGAATTGTAATAATTTATAAAAAAGGAAAAATAATTAAAATATGTATATTTTGAAAATCTTTAAGAAGATTTTAAAAGTTTAAGTAATTTCAACTCCTAATAATTTATAGTTCATAAACAATAGGTTTTCCCATTTCTCGTTATCGATAGCGAATTGATAATCATATATCAATTTCGTTGTTGAAAATTGAACAAAAATATATCGGCATTATATAATGTCAAGGTTGAGAACGCAATGTAAATAAATTATTATTTTTACTGTTAAATTTTGTTTAAACAAATTTTTTTAAGTTTGATTAAAGAAATTGTATTTACGAGCTTAATTAAAACAAAGTTAACTCCTTGTAAATAAGCGGAATAACAATATATACTAAGCACGGAGTCTACTTGTCTGCATCATTTTAAATTGAATGTTTAAAATAGAATTTTATTTATACTGCAAATAAGTTGAATTATAATGTTCAATATATTCATGACATTGTTTTTCTTCACATTCCTAGAAAATCTTTCTACATTAATTTTAATTTTCCACTATTTGTTAATTAACTTGAGTCAATTTACATAATGTAAATGTTTGGTACAATGAAATGAAATTAATTAAATTGTAATGATTATTATTATCAATATAATAATAATAAATAAATAAAATAATTTTTGAAAAATGTCGATAGGAATAAAAAATATTAATAAATAAAATTTTCTTCAAGTGGTGGAAGAACCTGGAGATGACGAGAGCAACCAAAAAAATAGTATCTGCAAATCAGTGGCAGAATTTGCGAAAAGACGTGCACGAGCGATTTGCACAAAAAAAACTCTATACAAAAGATTACCAATTTTGAGATGGTTACCGAGGTACAATGCACAAGATGCGCTTGGTGACCTCGTGGCAGGAATCACAGTTGGTTTGACTGTGATTCCCCAATCTCTAGCATATTCGCGTGTCGCGGGATTACCACCGCAGGTAATAATACAAATTACGTAATATTTGTGACTTATTTTCGAAAAAAAGAAAAGAAAAAAAATAATGTTAATATAAAAGCGTTTGCAAATTTTGAAATTTTCTTTTTCTTTTCTACAAATTCTACAAGTATATTTTAATTAATAAAAATAAAAACGTTAAGAATGGGAATATTAAGTTAATTCCTGAATTTAGTGAGAAAATATAGAAATAAAGAATATAACAGAATGAGAAAAAAAATTCCATTCGACTATGATTATGCTTTTTTTCGTATTTGTGAATCCTATTGTAAACAATTTCCCAAGAAGGAAAGTTTTTTAACCCTATATGTATATAGAACTGTTTCAAAAATAGTTTCCGATTTCAAGTTTAATGTTTCTTTAATAGTGTTGCAAAACAAAGTTAAATATTTAACGAGTCGTGATTATTCGTTTTTTGAGATATTAATAGTCAGAAGAACGATAAAACTTGAAATAATTTAAAAGTAACTGGCTATTAAATTCTCAAACAACAAATAAATAGTCGGGTAATTCCATTTTTTTCATTTTAAACGAATCAAAGTAAATTTAATTTATGAGTAAAAGAAAAAAAAATTTCAAAATTTTAGATGTTAAAACAATGATTAGAGAAATTTGCCATTGTTTTCAAGATTTACAAAAACGCTTTTATAATTTAGACATATGAAATAATTATATATATTAGAATTTATCATTACCGTTTTATAAATTGTAGTATGGACTTTACGGCAGTTTTTTGGGCTGCTTTATTTATATAATATTCGGATCCTGTAAGGATGTTCCTGTGGGTCCCACTGCCATTGCTTCATTATTGACTTACCAAACAGTGGCTCATTTAGATGATAAAGTCTCTCACGCCTTACTTCTATGTTTCATAGCAGGCGTCTTTGAACTATTGATGGGAATCTTCGGTCTAGGTGATTATTCCATTAAAAAAATTTCTTAGGCTCTAGAAAAGAAAAGAATTAATTATTATTTATTATAAATATAATGGAGTATTAAAATCAATTATTAATATTAAATATATTAATTATATTAATATAAATATAATTTTTATCTTTAGGTTTCATTATAAATTTCGTGTCTGGACCCGTTAGTTCTGGATTTACATCAGCGGTAGCTTTAATTATTGTTTCGTCACAAATAAAAGATATTTTAGGAGTACCCGCAGAAGGAGCGACTTTTCTTGATATGTGGACAAGTATCGCAGATAAAGTTTCGTATGGTATTTCTTACTGGGATGCTTCAATTGGTGTCTCCTGTATCGTTTTTTTACTTATTCTTAGAGTAAGTTAAAATTCAAAATCGAGTTGAAAATATAGTAAAAAAAAAATTTTCATTTTAATGAATAAATAAAAAAATATTTCTTTGCAGATGATAACGTCATTAAGCATAGGTCCAAAGGAAGAAGAGCTTCGAACAAAAAGGCAAAATGTGATAAACAAAATTATTTGGCTCACAGGCACTTCAAGGAATGCCCTATTAGTCATCATGTGCGGTGTCTTGGGCTATTATTTTTCTGACAATAAATCAATTCATCTGATTGGTAAGAATTTTTCGTTTTTCCCCTTTCTCTAACTCTATGCAAAACTGTTTAGTTTTAAAAAAATTCAATTTTTTAAATTTCTTGTCCCTTTAATTTATATTTTGTTTCTTTGTTTAAAGGTGAAATTTCACGTGGTATGCCATCGATACAACCGCCACCCTTTAGTATAACTAACGGTAATAGGACAATTTCCTTCATTGAGATGTGTAAAAATTTAGGAAGCGGAATTCTTGTAGTGCCACTTATTTCTCTAATGGAGAATGTAGCCATTTGCAAAGCCTTTGGTATGTCAAAAATATTTTTTTATTATAAATTATAAAGTTCCATTTTTGCGATTTTGTTTTTCATTATTAATATTATTATTTTCTAATATTACAGCCAATGGAAAATCTGTGGATGCCACTCAGGAATTAATAGCAATTGGAGTAGCAAATATTGGCAATTCTTTTGTGCAATCTTTTCCTGGTACTGGTTCGTTGAGCAGAAGTGCAGTTAACAATGCATCCGGAGTTAGAACACCACTTGGTGGACTTTACACTGGTAATTAATATAAATTTTAAAGAAAGAATGCTTTTTCTTTCTGAATTTAATGAAAAATTAAGCCCGCAATTTTATTTGTATAGGTATTCTGGTAATTCTGGCACTTTTATTCCTCACGCCTTATTTCTTCTATATTCCAAAAGCGTCCTTGGCTGCGATTATTATCGCTGCTGTCATTTTTATGGTGGAGGTCAAGGTCGTGAGGCCGATGTGGAGGACAAAAAGTACGTGCGATTTTTTTTTGTTACTTCTTCTTTATTTTTATAAATTAACTTGTCCAGAATATTTTCATTACTTTGTATTTTATTTTGAATTAAAAATGTATTCGTTTTTTTGAAATGTTTTTCTTTAAGTTTTAATATTAAATTATTGTTTCGAATAATTACTGACCTGAATAAACTCTCTTTTTCTGGTAGAATCCGATTTAATACCAGGTATTGGTACTTTTATCGCCTGTCTGGTTCTGCAACTGGAAGTCGGCATTCTTTTTGGAATTGGACTGAACGTTCTTTTTATTCTTTATCATGCAGCCAGGCCAAAAATATCTGTGGAAAAACTCACGGTAAGTTTTGCGAAAAAAATTATATAATTAATAAATACCAACTAAGAAAAAAAATTTTAAATATGATTATCGTAATAATAAAAATAAATTTGTAGTTGAAAAATTGAAATACCAAGATTTGCGATCTGAAAAATAAAACATTTGAGCAATTATAAAATTAATTCCAGAGTCGTCATGGAATTGAATACCTGATGCTAACTCCAGATAGATGTTTAATTTTCCCATCAGTCGACTATGTGCGAAATCTTGTGACAAAGTACAGTTGTCGTGGTTCAAGTGTCTTAACGCCAGTTGTAATTGATTGTTCACATATTTACGGTGCCGATTTTACAGCTGCGACAGTTATTGAAACTTTAACAAAAGACTTTGCTGCTCGTGGTCAACCATTGTTTTTCTTCAATTTAAAACCATCGGTTCATGCTGTCTTCGAAGGTGTATCGCCCACGGACTTTGTCGTTTATTATACCCGCGAAGCACTTGACGATCTCCTCAAAGAACGTGGATATCTCAATCAAATTAAACATGACATTCCATTGGTCTAAAACAGAAGCTAACTAATTTTTTTTAATGACAATTTCGAATTTTCATTTCTCTCGACCGATTATTTCGGTTTTCTCCATATGCGATGAAAGCACACAAACATCGATAGATAAAAAAGTATTAATTCTGTAAATTCTAGAATATTGTTAACTTTAATAATAAAAATAAATTAAATACATAAATAATTTTTAAAAAAACGTTAAAACTTTAGAAGAAGATTTTTAAAGAAAAAAGAAAACTTCTCAAAAAAAAATTAGTTAAAAAAATTAATTATATTTAAATGATATTTAAGATAATTGAATATCAATGTTGGATGATTTTAAAAATGTCTTGACTATAGTTTTTAACTTCAATACTTCCTAATACTACTACAACTAATGTATTTAAAAAAAACGAGAGTTAAATTTACTGAAATTATTTAATTATATAAGAATAGAAAAAAAATTTTGTTTTTCATGAGAATAAAATTATATATTCAAATAGGTATTTTAATCAATTTTGACGTCGCATGGAAGTGTAATTATTATGCACCGGAAACAGTATTGTCGAATGTAACTGCCGAGCGATAAAAAGACATTGTTGATAGTATTATATATTATACAAACATATAAAAAATTATTTATTACAGAGAATCTTTGAAAAGATGTACTTATTAACAATATTTGTTAACATTAATCTTCAGTTGTCACTCAATCAGAGAGAAATATTAATATTGTAATTAAAAATAACTATCATACATTATAATTTTTATAATACATAATAATTGCATTTAATTAACATATAGTAATTACATTTAATTATTACAATTATAAATATTATATTATTACAATTATAATATTAAAGATAACTTTTAAGATTGACTTCTTAAGTTTCATTTTAACAAATATTTCTTTTTTTATTTATTTATAATTGATAAGGAACTCTTTGATAATTTTAAAGAGTCTAAAAATTTAAACAAAAAAGATAAAAAAATAATAATTAAAAATGGTTCTTTTCGCTTTGATATGGCAGTGTGTATGTGTAAATAGATTAAGTTTGTAACAAATACTGTGATAATTTTGTAAAAAAAAAGAAAATGATAAAATGTACTATAAAAGTAGTCAAATAATGTAGTATTATAATTCTAGGACCTAGTATTATACATAATCAGCAAACATCAAGATATTACTTTTTTCATAAAAATATATCCTCTAAATGAAAGAAAAACAAAAAATAAAGAAACATAAAATTAAAAAGAAAATGTAAAGTATATTTGTGATTATACGATTGTAATAGTTAAAATAAAAAAAGAGTTTATAAAAAAAAGAGACGGAAAGATATTCCTGTACTATTACGTTATAATCGTTATAATATTAATATATTTATAAATATTATGTTGGAAATTTCATTTTTTGTCCTCATCTTCACTTCCTATTTCTAAAAATAGTACATAATTATTTCAGAGAAGGATAAAATAATGCAATAAAAATAAAAAACAAAATAAAATTAATTTTTATTAAAATTAAACGGGTGCAAACTAAAATTTTAAGTTAACTTACATTGAAAATTAATTAAAATCGTAAACTCTTATAAATTGTTTGGTTCGAAAATTACTAGTTGCAAAAAGTATTTTATATAAACTTTATTGAGTAACATAATTTTAGAAATGCAAAAAACATTTCAATAATAAAGTTCAATTGTAGATAAACATTCAAAAAACAAAAAATTCTTAAATAGGAATGACAGCTGAAAATATAGTTTAAATATTTTCTAGCGCTTAAAAAATATCTATTTAAAAATCATTCATTCCTAGTTAAGAAAACAAAAATGAAAACAAAATTTCATACCTATACTATTTCAAAAATAATCATTATAAAATAGTAAGTAAATTTCTAAATCAACATATTATATAGTTAACAAAATTCATTATTAAATAAGATTCACATATTCTAGTGTATGTACATTTGAGCAAAAGCATCTCTTTGTGCACTTTCCATTTTTTCTTTTCATTGTATTTTTTTCTATTTTAATGACTTGAATAAAATTGTTTTTTTTCCCTTTAATATTATCGAACACAAAAGTGAAAATATTAATTTTTTTTTTTCAAAGGGAAGAATTCTAATCTGGACGAAAGATAAATTTAATGAATCATCAGAATATAAGTAATTTAAATTATCACGTTACTTATAATTAGATGGTCTTTAGTTTTAATTTATTCTATTAAGAAAACGTGTGCTTTTTATAAAAAATATTTTTATAGTTATAAATTTAAGTCTTTTTTTAATACTGCGAATTAATTAAATTAAAAATTAATAGACCCTGACTAAAATTTACGTATGTTCGTATGTATGATATGCTTTCTTTTTTTATTCTCGATTCTTTCTCTTTATCGAAAAATTTAGACTTTTTATTTTTTTCAGAATTCATTTCAAAAGAAATTAAAAAAAACTCCCATTTAATGGTATTTCATTTTACTTAATAAAATTCTACTTTAAAGTATTCATCTACGGAAGAAATATAATATATATAATATGCAGAAGCATACATTTTTCCTTAGACTTATTTTTTCTTTGTACGTATGTCTTTTTATAATACATATAATCACTTGAGAAGTGCTAATCACAATTTTTATGTATCATATTGCACATTGTTATTTGAAAAATTATTCATAATGAAAAACAAATTGTTATGTACACAGTTGTTATAAACGCTTTTAAATTACATTTTTTTGAATAAGATTTCCATTAATTTTATAAATCAATAGAATTTTCGTTAATTAGCAATTTCTAATAATGTAATATCCGAAAAAATTGACTTAGACGATTGACATTCGTTTCATATGATAAATATATCGTATTCTCATTAAACTGATAAACATTTTTCAAAGAGAGTCTCTTTTGAATATCAAATATTCAAATATTCTTAGTTAATCTACTTCAAATTGACCAAGTTACTTTAGATTCTACTTACGATATGTCTATATTGCTCATAGAATTGCGGATACCTTTAAAGCCAGCCAAAGTCCATTCCAGTGAGTTGGTAAAAGCGTTGATTGAATGGTCTATAAAAATCCCTTAAACGTTCAATTGCAACAGGTTCTATGTGCGGATGACTTCTGCCTTTATTTTTCCCTAAAAAATATAATTTGAAATAAAATTGAAAATAATAATATTAAAAAAACTGGAAAGTTCATGACGATTTACTCACCAAGGCAATGGGGAGTAGCGCGTTCTTCGGATTTCAGAAGACAAGGAAAACCCTTGGTGGCATTAAAGTAAAAATGCTTTTCGCAAATGACTCGCTTAATGCCGAGAAAATCTTGAACTCGGGTCACCTCAGTGACGGGATCAGCAATAAGTCGTTCACCAGAGACAAAGAGAAGTTGTGACAATGGAAAATATTGTAGCCAACGTTCCAAATGTTTCGCATAGATACCAATTCTCAGAGGAGACCATGTCATGTCGACGACTTGAGATTCATTTAAAAAAGCTAAATCCTCAAATCTCAACATTTTGACACGTTTGCTTTTCACTTGTGTGTAATCGGATATTGCTCGTGTCACTGGATCGCGAACAACGACAATTAATTTTGTTCCAGGATTCATGTGTTGTACACGTCTTGGTGCTTCCGGTGTCACAAAGTACGATGGTGTTTTTTCCATTGTGATTTGACCCTCCAAAGTTGGTGGCATTTTACGTCTATTCACGCAAAATAATTCAAACAAAAAATTAATGATAAAAATTTTAATAAACTGTTTTTTTGTAAAATCTTTAACGCATTTATTGAAATTTACCTATACCAATGGAATCCTTTTGCATAATAATGATCGAAAAAATGAACTTCCGATCCAGCTGCTCGAATATCTGGATGAAGGCGCAAAAACTCAAGTAGAGCCCTGGTCCCTCCTTTTTTCACGCCAATTATAAGAGCAGTAGGAAGTTGTCTACTTGGCACTAAACCTTGTTGTCGAAAAATCTTATACTTTGGAGATACATCAATAATATCCTGAAACCAATACAATACCTTTCTTCCAAAAACTATTTTAATGATTTTTAATTAGCGATATTTTTAATTTTGCAATTTAATTTCAGTTTATAAAATAAAGTCTAATTACTTTGAAACTTTCGTTGCTTGTCAAAAGTGGAACAACTTGAACCTTCGTAACTTTGTAATTAATATTCGCAAAGTCATCTAATGGTATTTCTTCGACTTTGATGTGTTCAGAAACTCTTCTCAAAAATTGATTTGATGTCAGTCTTATTCTATGAAGTGTAATTTTACGTGAAAGACCACCAAACAGACAAGACTTCTCATTGATAATTATCCACAAGAGAAATAATAGAAGACAAATAATGACTAGAATTTTTTTCGACCACTGCCATGATTTCCTAACTTCCATCATAACTTCTTCTTTCTTCTATCATAATTTTATACGCACTATAAAGCATTATACACTCTTATTTTTACATACATTGTTTTCATTTTGTAATTCTGTAAAGTAACTAGAAAAATAAGTCAATATTTAAATAATATGATACGTTATATTACCATTAAACAATAAAAATTGCAATTTTTTTGGTTATGTTTCAATTCATAGTTTTTTCAATATATGTTTTACGCTCTTTATAAATATATAATTTATATACACATAACCAAAAATAAAAAAGGTACATCTTAAAATTAAAATATGACAATACAAAAGAATATTGGCATTTTTTTTAAAGATAATAGAACAAAGAAAATCACCTTATTGTTGGAAGAAACCAGTTAGCACAGGAAGAGATGAATTGTTTCGAGAATATGACAAAAAGACATTATAACTCGTTGTATAATTTACTGTGTGATTATAATTGATGTTTGTTGACACACGAAATTCATTATTTTCCTTCCTTGTTGACAAATTTGGACGGGAAATTTATACTTTTAATTGTGAACAGGTTAGAGTCACACATTAATAATTTTGGCAAAGTGTTGGTGAAAAATCGATAAAACCCGCGAATAAGAGCAAAAGCATGTATCATTTTAGTGATTTATTTCGAAACAACAATTTACTGCATATATGCACTATACTTTTGATAAAATGGCTAATATTAAATGAAAGTAATCAAGTAAATTAGAGAAACATTAATGTTAAATCATTTCTAAACGGACTAAACCGTAATTTGAAAAAGGGAGATTTTAAAATGGTGCGCTATTAATGGCGCATGCGCAATGCTGATGAAGTTGTCTAGGGAATTAATTATAGGCGAAAAACATGATAAAACTAAAACACGATTGTATAAAAAGTTCCTAAACTTTATTGACATTAGTCATTCAAATAAAAATTAAATTTTTACATTAATATCCGTGAAATAAATTGATTATGTTTATAAGTAATCTAGTAATTAAAGTGTAAAGAGTGTTTTCTAATGAGCATATTTGTGCAAGAGAGAAATACGTAACTGTATACGTCAACAATTGGAACTTAACCTCAAAAGTGATGACATTTTTTGCTTTATGTCATTTATATTTTTAAAATAAAATAACAAAGTTAGTTTTTCTTGGAGTAAATAATCAAATTTTTAAATTGTTTTATCAATTTCTTATTACTATGGAAATTATATTTTTATTAAATTTGACAGTACGTTCTAGAAATGCGTTTTTTTTACAGCGCACTTAATTAATTATTTGTAATTTATAACTTATTTGTTATTTAGAAGTTAAGATGAAATATTCCACTTCACCGCCGATAAGCAGGTGCACATCTCCTATGTCAATGCGATCATCTTCATCATTACCAATACCTGCCACTTATAGGTAAATTAGTTTTTTCACGAATTTTATACTTGGAGTTTGATTGACTTTGATGATGAAAAATTAACAGTGATTTTCAAGTTTAATATAAATTTGGATTGTAGTTTAGAAAGATATAATAATTATATTTGTGTAGTTAATTTACAATAATCTTTAACATGTGTAATTAAAAAAATATTTTATAATAAACATTTCATTTTCAGACAAGAATGCTTTGGTGCACCAACAAAATTTTACAAATACTTACGAAAACTTCTAATGTTTGAACAAATGGATTTCGAATTTGCTTCATGGCAAATGATTTACCTTTTCACAAATCCACAAAAAGTTTATAGAAATTTCAGAAGTAGAAAGCGTAAGTACTTTTCAAATTCTTTTCGTGAAAAAATAAAAATAATTCTTAAAGGAAAACACTATTGCAGAGACAAAATCACAGTTTGCCAGAGATGATCCAGCTTTTCTTGTGTTATTGACTTTCTGGCTGTTTGTTTCATCCGTTGGCTTTGCCATTGTTCTAAGTTTAGGATTTTTCCAATTTCTCGCGTTTCTTTTTTACGTTATCATAGTAGATTGTATTGGAATCGGAGTCATCGTCGCTTCGCTTTTTTGGTAATGAAAAAAAAAATTATATTTCTAGACAAAAATAAAAGATCATTTGAATGAATAAGAATTAATTTTCGTTTAGTAAAATTAAATTTTCATTTAGATTTAAATGTAAATTTACTAAATTAAATTATATTAGATTAATTTTACTATCAACAGGTTTGTGACAAATCGATATCTTCGAATAGATAGAACTCAAGACGTTGAATGGGGTTATTGTTTTGACATTCATCTGAATGCTTTTTTTCCACCTCTTATCATTCTTCATTTTGTTCAACTATTTCTATACAACGGTAAAATTATCTACGGAACAATAATTATTATAATTTGTTTTTCATTTTTCTAAAAGAATTTTTTGAATCGTAAATTTAGTTATATTCTCCATTTATAGAGTATTCAATTTTTATTAATTGAAAATAATTTTAGGTTTCATTATTCACGATGGATTTTCCTCTCGTTTTCTTGGAAATACTTTTTGGATGATTGCTGTCAGTTATTACATTTATATAACATTCTTAGGATATGCTAGTAAGTTAAGGGAAATTGAAATTTAAAAAAGTTTAAAACCAAAAGGAAAAAATTAATTTTCACAATATTCTGTTACAGATGTAGAGATTCTCTCTAAAACACATGTTATTTTATCAGCGCTACCGATAGCGTTTCTTCTCTACATAACAACTTTAGCTGGAGGAATAAATATAACCCGAATGATAATGAATTTCTATCACGATAGAGTCGTGTAGTTAGTGTAAATATATATATTTTTTTAAATAAAAAATACTAATAATTATCATTTCACAATTAAATTAAAATTAAAATTTTATTAAAATTATGGTGAATAATGGAAAAGTGAATAAACTTGAAAATTTCATTATTTTGTCAAATTTCTCATATATTTAAATAATTATGTAAACATATCGTTGAATGACATAAAAATCATTGTATATAACGTTTTCTTTTTTTTCGTTTTAATAATGTTAAAAATACATTTTTTTAAAATTTTTTCTTTTAAATAGATAATAATTAAATGCGTTACTTATTAACAGCGTGTAAATATTTTCATATTATAATTTTTAATATATAATTTTTACTATGTAAATGTCAGATATAAAGTGAATTATTATCAAATTACAATTAGCTTTCAATTTTCTACTAATATATCACTACTGTCGTTTTTGTTGTTTTCTTTATTTACAAGATGCTGATGATTTAGCTTTGTCATAAATATTAGATCAGATTTATAAAAAAATTGCAAATCTCGTGAAAAATCAATAAAATTGTTCTCAAAAAATTTATCGAGATTCATAATCATAAAATTTATTCAATTATTCACAATTTGTCTATTGACAGTCGATTATTGATCATTTGTACAAAAGAAATTGTGAAACGATCTAATAATTATTTCATTTGCTCTAAAAGAAATTTATATATAAAAATTAATTTCTCTGAAATAACTTCTAACCATTTACAATCTGGCAGTAAATTCTCATCATCGATATGCAAATTAATATCACAAGATATTATGCATAAAAGTTGGTTTATGCCACTTTTATTAAACTCATACTTTTTTTACCTTCGCAAAAAAGGCAGAATTGTAATTTAAATTGATTCTAAAAAATCCCTCAAGAAACAGTATTTTGTTTAAAAACATTTGAAAATAACATTTTTTATTAAAAATTTGAAAATACTGTTTCCTCTTATTAATTTATCAATAAATATACACAATTGTTAATTAATATTCTATCTGTGAATAAATCCCATTCCCTGATTAAACAATTTTTTTTTCTACTAATTAGATACCAAATAAGTAAATTTCATTTACAACTAATTAAATTGATTTTACAAATTTTCGATGATAAACGAAAGCACCTCTTATATTTAAGGCAATTAACATTGTATAAAAATATTTTTCAATTGTTTAACAGCGAAAAAAGTACCAAAAACTTTAATGTTTCCAAAAAAATAAGTTTTAAAAAATTAAACATTTTTTTTATATGGCAAGTCGAATAAAAAATATTAATATACATATATATTTTTTTTTACTTAAAAAATTTTCTCGAAACGATAGAGACTGTAAAATACAGTTAAAAGGACAGTTTCTTTGTTAATTATATTCATTAAATGGCAATTGAAAACGTAATAACTATAAATAATATAAAATTGTAATTGACCATTGATTATTTGAAAGTTTCTCGACGTATAACACATTGAATCTTCATAGTTCGTTTACTATGAACTACAATAAGGCCTCATGATCAATTTAGTACCGTTAAGCTAACACTATTCATTACACAAATGACTTATGTACAAATAAGACATTGAAAAGAACTCGGATTCAAATTTTTTTTCTCCCTTAGTGTTCATTTTAATTATATATATACACACATTTTTTTAAATAAAATGTTAGAAGTGCTCAACTATATTGAAAATTTGAAAACTATAAAGCATAATGTAGTGTAAACACATGTGCGTGGTTTTGGAAAAAATTTAATTTAAATTAATTAAAAAATTACAAGCTACTTGGTATACATTGCATTATGCCTTTTTTTAAATAACAATAAACAGGAGAAAACCCACGAAAAACAGAAAACAAAAAAAAACACAAGTACACAAAAAAAACATTAAAAATATGTCCTTAATTAATTTTGATTCAAAATATTGTGCTATTTTATTAATAAAAATCATATTCAACGAGAATGAAATTAAAAAAAGATTTTAAAAAATTCATTTCATTTAATGCAAGATAATTAATGAATTATTTTTAATCAATTGAACAATTATTTTTATTTAATATTTAACGATTAATTATTTAACGGTGTGATGATTGAAAACAAAACGTATCAATGGCACAGCTCTCAATCAAAACATCGTAAAAAAATCATTATTTTCCGAAACAATTATTTGATTATTATTATAATTAACTTCGTAATGTAAAATGCTGCATTTATGCTAAATATAATAAATAATAAACATTTTAAAAATGTTTCATAAACATATTAATAAATTAATCAGTTAGGTAAAAAAAAATTACTCTCCCATGTTAAAAATTCTAAGAAAAAAGAATTATAAAGCAGCAATTTTTTAAATATTTAAAAACTCGCATTATTAATAAAAAACGGTAAAGAAATTATCTAAGGGTAAAAACAATGACCTAATACAAAAAATTGCCTACAAATAGAAAAAAAGTCAGAAAAATATCTAAGAATGACTCGTCCTTCAAACTGATTATTAAAATTATTTTCTGGATTTTTATTAAGAGGCCCGTGTAATTTTTCAAGAAAGAAAAGACTAAAATTTTTAAGCTACCTATTTTTTTGGTGAATTGAGTAATCTTTCGCGTTCCTTTTCCTCCTCGGAGAAATGAATCCTTGTGATTACAATATCACCAGTGCTGAGGGTTTGACACGCGACTTCTTGATTTTGTTTTGGAACACTTTGTGATTGATTGGAAATTTTGTTTAATTGGCACATGCACGTACACTTGGTAGGAGATGTTGCCGTTGACACTGAATCCAAAGTGTCAGAGTCATTTGTTGAACCTGTTACTGCCGATAAAATTGCCTCGAGACGTTCAATTTTTTCAAAACGATCCATTTGCACGTCCGAAAGAATTTCGTCCATCATATGCATTGATTCAGTTAAACTTGGCGTTTCTGAATTACGTGGAGACACTACACCACCTTCAAGGGAGCAGATATTTAAAAAAATAATTTAAATATTTAATTGCATGTAGTATAATTAATTAATTTTTAATTTAAAGAATATCCAATAAATCGAGTGCTAAATTAGAATTATTACCCGAGTGAGATGTTTCCGAGTCGAGACTTGGATATTCTGCGTCATCATTTTTGTCCTCGTCATCATCGTCATCACTAGAATCGCCTTTATCTTTATCACCCATGTTTTCTAATTTTTCCAATTTTTTAGCCACCTTGTAGCTACCTTTCAATTTTTCCTTTTCCTCTTCGGTGAGAGACAAATAACGTAAAAGACGAATTTCCCGATTGCTAAGAACGATATTTTTTCCAGTCGTTTCTTCCATTCTTTTTCGAAGATCAGCCACTTCCGTTTCAACTTTACGTTGCTTTTTTCTTGTTTTCACATCTTGTGGCTTTATGTGCATACATACCTGTTCATCGCATAATTCCGCAAAAAGTTTCGACATCTCTGGCTTAATGAGTCTGTGGAACAAAATTTTTATGTAGGAAATCTTCTCTTAAATTTAAATAATTATTTCTTGAAAAATGTAAAATTAAAAAAATACGTTTTTTTGAGAAATTTGTAATTTTTTATTTTGGACAAATGAACTTACCTTGACATGGCATTATAAATTTGTGGAACGAGACTGAGAACATCGCTACTGGCATAAATTAACATATCTCGAGTTAGCGGGCGTCTGGACCAATATCTTTGATCTCTACGATAAATATTTTTCAATTGTTCCTTTAAAAGATTGCATGGCGCGCCATATAATTCACAAAGGGCATTTAAATTAACGTTTTTTACTTTATAAACAGGTTTACCAGTTTCTTGAAATTGTAAAATTGCATGAGCAGCCTGAAAAAAAATAAACAAAATTAATTCAATAGCCTTTAATTTTTTTCCTGAAAAAAAATTCTACGAAGAGTATTTTTTCATACCTGAGTGTCGAAAATATTATTCAAAACAATTCCAAATTGATTATAAAGATTGACACTGTCATTTCGGCAGTCATGAATAACCTGAAAGAAATATTGAATAAAATATAAAATATATTAATTACAATGGTAAATAAATTCCTTGTAATTAAGAACTTACTTTAATAACGTTTTCATTCTCTAAAAGTCTATGAAGTCCACCGGCTTGAATTAAACTTGGACAGGTGCATAAATCAAAAATGTAGGCTTGCCCGTTCATGGTAGCGATTTGAAGAAGTGTCAATTGGCCTTTCATACCGAGATTAACTCCTTCACAGTCAAGGGAAATGACAATTTTACCATCGGGCGGTGGTCGTCTAGGATTCATGATATCTTCAACAATTCGAAAGCACTCTCGAGGACTAACAATCACTGTCGTTTGCTGTATCACTTTCAATTTCCAAGCGTCTCCCATTTGAACGCTTTGCAAACTACGATCTTTTTCCGTATTATCAGCCAATGTTTTCATTACAAGTGTATTTATTCTCTGCTTCAACGTTTGTTGTTGCAAGCTAATTGGAGGTGAATTATTGTTACTCTCAGTCGGCGAATGTAATGTATTTTGTAATGAATTCGGCTGTGAATTTGAACTACTATTCGACACAATACTATCGGGAGAATTTTGAAAAAGCGTCTGAGTTATTTGATTTTGAATCGGACTTGGATTTTTATTTTGTAATTGATTATTATTTTGATTTTGGTTTTTAGCATTTTCCTTCTTCACTTTACCATCGTTATAGGATTTCGATCGACCAATGAGAGTAACCAAATTACTTTGCACGTGAAAAGCGTCTGAGAACATTTTGAGAAAAGTCGATAGATCCTGATGTGTTTGAAATATTATGTCATGTGGAAACTTTTCATTTACCATCAAAAATAATTGATCGACAGTGATGACACCTTTTTGTTCAATCGACAGGGCGAAAAAGTCTAATAATCTCGCTGTTACTTCTGGATCAATTGAAATATCGGGTTCCAATTCGCGAAAGGGCTCCGCTTTCATGCCTTCGTATTGTTTTAATATTACTGTATCTTCATTAACGACAAATGCATCGGGATGCTTTTCGAGGAAACTTTGAAATTCTTTGTAGTGCTGGCCAGAAATATGTCGAACTTCAGGCGATGCTTGTGAACGATGTCCGAGAAGACTTTTTATCGGTACCTCAGTTCCGGCTCCGTACTGCATCAGTTTGTTAGAAAAATATTCTACGGCTTCGCGAGCATAATCACGTTTACCACTGCATTTTGATCCGCTGTCCTCTTCGATTATTGGTTGAAATGTATTTACCGAAACGTAGTCATCGTCAATAAGAAAGAGCGATGGATGTTGTGACAAAAATTTCTTAAGACCGCTCTGCGAACCACCGGCTATTTGTCGCATCTCTTTCGTGAAACCTTTTGCTCCAAATTGACAACTTAAATCATGCAGTGTTCGTGGACCGCCTTTATCCATGAGTCGTTCAAAGAAAAAGAGAAGTGTCAAATTACGTACCAATTCATATTCAGAGCTATCCATTTCTTCTTCTTAAGGCAATGTGATTTTATAGATACTTTCCTCTCTTAAAAATTAATAGTAGACGAATGAATCTGAAAAAGAAAACAAATTTCAATATTTTTCCGATGTTCTTAATGATTAACTAAAATTTTCATCTCCTTGACATGTCTTGACATACTTGTATTTATAACAGTTGCTTTCAAGCAAGTATAATAAGTAATCTCATTAACATAACAGGGTCACGTTGACACAATACAAATTTCATAAACTCAATGTCAATTATTAAGCCCTAAAATAATAAACACATTACAGATATTGATTACTATATTATTATTAGTAATATTTAGTAAAAGACTAAGTATCTATATTAACACTAAATAATTCACTGCAGATATTCATTTTGAATACGAGTCATGAATAGTTGATAAAAGACAGTAATTAATCTATTCAATACGTATATATAGTCATTAAAATTCCAATGGTAAATTATGAAGGTGGAATAGTTTGTTGACGATAATTGATAAAATTTACGTAAAATGACAAATCAAACATAAATTCCAATAAGTTTAATTGTTTCTTGGAACATCTTGTATAGAAAAAATGTTCAAGAATAAAGTTTCTCTATTATAAAAGTACTACATCAAATTTACTTTAAAATCGAGGTTGTCGAATTAAGAAGATTAGAAATTTCAAAAGTAAATCATAGCAGGAGAAAAAGAAAATCTGCCTGGGCATGGACCCAGTCTCTGAGGAGATCTACAATTACATGCGCTACATACCTTAAAAATTAAATACGGAATAAATGAAACTACTTTGGTGCAGGTCGGAGCCGAATGACTGGTGGTCAACAGTTACACACAGAGAGTCAACATTTGTCTCCTCTAATTTTCATTGAAGGAGCTTTCACTACATATTCACTTACATGTTCCCAAGTCATCAAGGGACAGTGAACTTTATATACTTCGACAGCTCGCGTCATACTAATCGGGCAAACATGATATAAATCTTGGAAACAGATTCTCACATTCTAACCTCAAAATTCATTAAAGCTTGAAATTTTCTCCTTCTTAAAAATGTCGAAATAAATTTTGTCAAGTCAGATGAATTTCTGTATGGTAGAATGTATTGTTTAATGTTTCGAAAAATAAAAAATTATTCAATTTAATTAACTTCAGCAGACTTCAAAAGAAACACCGATAGGGTTTGAAAACCCATTTTATAAAAACAAATAATTCTTTAAAGTCAACAGCAATTGTTTAACTTTTGTTTTATATTTTTTAAATAATGTTTGCTGTATAATAATTGTATTATAACAATTTTAAACTTTAATTTAAAATGTTACTTGATTAATTGCCTTTAATTAAATAACTGTCAGTTTTTTAAATCTCAATAAACAATAATAATAAAATAGCTATATATATATATATATTATAAAAATATCTGGTGGAAAAATATTATTATCCACTTTGTGCACGCGCAGAGCCAATCAAATTTACGATTTTAATTTGTCCATGAATTTTATAGGCTGAGAGAAAAAATTTGTCCAAATTTCCTGCTAGTTGGCAATACTGTATTGAATGAAAAAATTCCTGTTTTATCGACATAAGTAGTGTGGTAGTGGCTTGAGGTTAGACATTTTGAGGCAGAGTGCGCGCGAAAGTAAGAGAGAAAATCGAGTCACTGCGAGTCCGATTCAAGAGTGATAAGAGTTGTAAATGTGATAAGAAAAAAATTAACTTAAAGTAGAAAGAATTGATAATGCGACAACTCGATTTGATATTATATCCTCGATTCCAGTTTCACGGGTATTTTAACGAGAACATTATCTTCGTGTAACTTCATCTCGCGGTCCATGTTTTGTTTTTATTTTGGAAGAAATTATTTGCGCGATGCGCGTGGCGCGCTGCGCCACAATAATCTTGCGTATCAGTGATCTACTGTCCAGAAGTAGGCAGTGAATTCATTCTTGTTGAAGTTGAAAATTATTTAATTGGTGCGTGATCGGGTGCGGTACTGTTGTTATTAATTCGTTGTGGCTGTGTTGTGTTCGCGACTTGACGACTCAGTGTTGAGAAATTGTTTTAAGTGTCTGGCCATCATGGCGAACCCTCGGAAATTCAGTGAAAAGATTGCCCTGCTTAATCAGAAGCAGGCGGAGGAGACGGCCGCTTTCGAGGCGATTATGAGGGAGGTTTCCGATGTCACCAGCAGAGTAAGGATAATTTTTAATTTATCTTTTGTTGCCGGTTATATTTATCAAGCAGGTCGTCCAAAGACCCGGACGTAAAATGTAAACAACAAGGTTTACCTCCTAATGCGAATGTACTAGTAAACACTAGAATACATTTATTACATGAATATTCCTAAACCATATATTTTGATGAAAATTTACAGTTATTTTACGATATATTTTATGAAAATTTAATTACAAAGAATATCATGGTTTGCCGGGAAGTATTGTCCGTGGGTTGGACTTGTTTTTATTGACATTCAACACCCAGTGGTGCTGCGTAATGCGGATACATTATTCAAAATTATGTATATGTCTATTAAGAAACCTAACCTTCAAAACTAAGATTATTCCTTTGATCTTCAACTTAACTTTTTTCTTTTAATGAAATGATATTTTTATTATAGTTGTCACTGTAGAAAAAACAGTTTGTACGCTTTTAAAATTTTGATAGAAAATTGATTGAAACATGTTTATTTTTGTATTTTTATTGTCGCGGTTGATATTTATTTGAATGACTTCTTTTTAATTCATGAGATGAGATGGGAATTTTCGAGTATTTACCGATTTGACTTTTTGATCTATCCGCGACCTAGAGGTTCTTTCAGTTTGTATACTCAATGTACAGTTTATGACAATAACATTTTTTTAGGCTTATTTTGGAATCGTTAACATTCTTCGTAGGGGAGAGAAAATCCCAAAGTATAGTAATTTTAGTCGCGTAAATATTAACTAAAGAATGATCATTTATTTTTCGGAGCTGAGAGTTTAATCTGGTCAACATTACTGCAGATGAAATTCGACTCTTGGGGCGACCGGGTATTTTTAGAGGTGTGTAGCAACTTGGAAATTGATTTTTTTCTGGTTTTTCGTCGGTTTAATTCAAATTACAAGTTGAAAATTTTTAAAGATTTTTCCAGAAATTAGAAGACTTGTTTCCTTTTTTTTTACTTAAACTTACATTTAATCAATTTTTAATTCGCTGTTTGTTTTAAATATTTTTAATTTTTTTATATGTGAGTTGAGTTTATGTCAGGAAAATTATCAAGATTTGCAAGAGATATTTTGTTGTAATAATAGACAATAAAATTAAAAATAATTGTAAATTTAAGATACCAATATTGAAATAGTAAACGTAAAGAAGGAAATCTAGTTTACCACGTGTGATGGGTCATTATCTCATGAAGATACGTCATGCATTGGGTCTTTCAATCATAGCTTTATTGATACAATGCAAGTACCTGTAAAAAAACTCAATACTAAGCAAAAAAAAAAAAAATGTATCTGAAATTACTTGGACATAATTTTGAAATAATATACTATAAAAATAACCTCACTTTGAAAAATGAAATTATATTTTAATACATTTGAAAATAAATAAATAATCGGAGCAATATTTATATTTATAATAATTTTATCTCAATTAACAAATATTTTTCTATGTTGCGTAACTTTTTGAAATATTTACTTTATAATTATTTAATGGTTTTTCATTTTTAAGTTCTTTTGTTTTATTTAAAAAAAAATATTTTTACGTGCGTGAATAAAATTTTATTCGTTTATAAACCTTGTCAAATTCGAGTACTTTCGGTTTTTTTTATTTTTATTAAGAAATAAAATGATAAGGCAATATTATCTCATAATATTGTTGCAACTTGTTTTCTAAATTCCGTGTGTACTTGCGGAAAATAATAATAAGTTTCATGTGTAGATTTGTCGATTCGCAAAACTTTAACAGTCACGTTTAAATGCAAAGCAATATTGTAGCGATAACAAAATTGCGTTTTAATAAAGTGTTGCAGTTATCTTAGTTTTTAGAAAGAATGTCACTTAGACCTTATCGACATATTTCATTAATAAGAATAAGATTCATTATTTTTTTAAAAATAACATTTTTCGAAGTCATTCAAATTTAAAAATACAGATTATTCTCGATTTTAGAAGAAGATAAAAGAAAAATAAGTGAAATAAAAATTAATATTCTATATTTGAATTATTATCTTTTAAGAAGTTAAGTTTCTAAAGGGACAATTTTTTTATCATTTGTGTTTTGAAAGAAAATAAATTGATGTCAATTTCAATTGGATTTTTTTTTTTAAAGACATCTGAAAGAGAATCATATTTTTCTCTTGAATAATTCATGTTCAGTTTATTAATGGCGGTATATATATATATATATACATATAAGAATGTGTTATTGCATGTGGATACATCGACAAATAGAGTTGCATGTTTCTGGACAAGAGATAATCCGTCGGATGTTCAGTCGATACTAACAGTTGTGTATCTCATATTCTCATGTTCACGTTGTTTATCTTTTGAATCTATTTCCGCAAATGTGAATTTGTGTTTGACAAATTGAAAAGAATAAATATAGAATTTAAACTGCAAAAGTAAAATTTTGTTGGAAAATTTATATATTTTTTTATTATAGAAATAAAATTAAAAAGGAAAAAAATATATGCTTGATATTGATCCTTTTGAGAAAATTAAGAATGATCAATTATTGAACGCAATGAAGTATATCATTTGAAGCGAAATGAAATGGACCGAGCATTGAACGGTTTAACGATGCGATATATATATATATTATTACCATTATTATTTTTCAATATGAATAGCTTATTTTGTGCCATTCAATTGAAAACATATCGTTCTCGTTAAAAGAATGTAGTTCTGAATTTCCATTCAGAATTTTCATCAGTTTAATTAAAATTATCCTTTGAATGGGAATCTCAATTAAATTGGACTGTCAATTTCATATAAATATATAGTGAAATGAAGAGGCAGTGATTTACCTGAAGATTCAGATTTTAATTTTAGTACCAGTTTGATTTTAATTAATTAATTTTATTTCAACTAGAATTCTAATTAAAAATATTGTATTAATTTTTAATTATAATTAATTTTCTGTTTTTAATTAATTTTATATACTGAAAATATTGTAAAATCAATATTGTGTTTTGTTCAGATCATTTTGTCCTCGCATTTTGCACCAAATTTTTCGTTTTATAACATGAAAAAAATTTAATTATACAGTTGAGTAATTATTTAAAGAAAAACCTTTAAATTAATTTGAAAGTTTTTCAATAATTAATGAAATATTCTTTTTTATTAATCTGGATTAAATTTTTTTTAATATGGTGAATTTTTTTAAGTTTTGAAAAAAATTTAAAAACTTAGGATTCTAATTTTTTTTAGTTATGTTTGTAATTTTTTCGTACACTTTCTTCTTTTCTCTCTCCTTTTAAGTAGATTGTTTTTTTAATCTAGGTTTATTTTTCTGTCAAACAAATAAACTCAGGGGTTAGTGGAAGCAAACAGCCGAATGTTGTTGCCTTCTTTAACGAGAGTGAAAATTAGCATTTTTATTCGGCCTCGAACATGTTCTTCTGAAACTTTTTTTTATAAATTAAATTACATGTGTGTCTTTTGTATTAGTTTCGATGATTTACCTTTCGTTTTATTTGTTCTTTTCGTTTTTCACAAAAAAAACAACCTTTTTTTTCGAGAGAGAAATTATTGTTTGAAATTTTATTAGCTACAAAGTTTTCATATATATTTCAACGTTTAGAAAAAATTGTTTAGAGGACTAATAATTTTTTTTAAATAAATTTATTATTTATTTACTTTTTTTTCAAAATTAATTGACGATTATAGTGGATTAAAAAATACACGAAGAAAAATAATCTTAAGGTGTCCGATTTTTTTTTGAGGGAAATTTTACTATTAATGAAAAAAAAGAGAAACAGGTAGAGATGATTTTTCTTCGTGTGATAATTTATTGGATGTGAATTTTGGTGGTTCGTTGGTGACAAAGGATGTTCTTTGATGAACTTCCCCAGGTTGCATCGGCTAGCAGTTCTGTAGGCGCGAGTCCAACGGGTTCTGGAGCACCGGAAGCTCCTCTGTCTGTGAAAAGTGCCGGGGCCAGTCCGCCACAATCCAGCAGCAAACACCTTCATATTAATTTGGGCAATCAATTCAGGCCCGGAGGTTCGCTGCCCAATGTTAACAACAATATCGACATCAACGCAGCTAAAGATCCCTCCGGGACTTCCGCCGCTATTCACTCGATCGACCTTAAGGTACTGATCTATATCCGGTTTCCGATACATATTTATACTCATTATTTGTTCAAAGTGTCTGTATCACCTGTTTTTTTCCCATTCCAATGGTCTCTATCGTCAGAAATTTGTTTTCCCTCTCTTTGATTTTCAATTATATATAATATTTAACAGTAATAATTTTTTTTGCTTACATTTTAGCCCATTTTCAATTTAATTCATTAATTAAAAAATTAACAATTAATTTGTGTATTTTTTTATTATCTGCGATTAAGAAGAGAAATTTGTTTAATAAAAATTAATTAATTGCGGTTAATTATGTATGATAAAAATAAAGATGGAAAAATTTTTGTCCTTTTTTAATTTAGACCATTGGAAAAATTACATACATGCAATTTATAATTTTCACATTCGTTTAAATTACGTATTATTTTCTTTGCCTTTTTGTGCACTGCGCATGGAAATGTTCGATATCATGGACACTTTATTTAGGCTTGTTTTCGTTCTTCTTTTTTTCTTTGGTCATTGTTGTTCTTATTGTTTAAATGAAAATATACTTTTATGATAATAAGTTTCATTAAATTGAAAAATATGTCACTTGTAGTAATTAAAAAATATTCACAAAAGAAATCATTTAGCATGTTCTTAGAAATGAACCGCATGGAAAATATTCAAAACTTCTTTATTGTAAAAGCTTTGATTAATTTTATGCTTTCTTTTTTTTTATTCCTTTAGAAAGACGTTAGATTAGTTTAGTAGATGTTACTTACCGTAATTATTATTAATAAAGATAATTAATTAGAAGTATATTGATTGTTTTTTTTGTAATAAAAAAAACTCAATTTAAAAATTCTTTATTAATTATTTACAATAAAAGTAGGACATGTTCTAAATGTGAATTAAAAGTAAATAAAATGTTTTATTCATTAAAGAATAAACTAATGTGTCCTGATTTAGTTTAAAAAAAAACACAAAATATTAATTCATGGGTAGTTTTGTTTAATTTACTTCATATAATTCTTATAGAATAATCCACTCAATTCTCTCTATTCTCATTTGAATTCCTTTTTTAAAAGAAAAAATTCTCCTTGATTTCTCTATATTAGTTCTTAAATCATGAACCAAATCTAAAAAAATAATTCAGAAAGTTAAACATTAAATCAATCTTAATAATAAACGCATTAGTTAATTACAATCTTAATAATGATAATAGTATAAACAATTATTTACATAGTCTGTAATTAATTAAAACACTAATTTATAAAAGCTATTTAACAAAGTAATAATCATTTATGATTGAAATTATAAATAATTGTTGTAGTTCTTTGTTTATTATTAATTTTGAAAATTTAATTAATTTTACTATTAAAGATTAATTTTTTTTACTTACATCTGGTCGTTTTGCATATGCGCAAACTGCCATTTTATAAAATTTGTCACATGCATCACTGCCAGCTGTGAAAAAAATTGAATTTAAAAAAAGAATACAATTATTAATAAAAATTAAAAATAAATAAAAATGGAGTTTACCTGTCGCACCACAGGCTCCAAACACTTCTAAAGCACTAGCTTGAATGTTTTCAGGCATCAAACTACTTAATAAATCTGCATCTACATTACCATCTTCATCTGCCTGTTGCACAAAAAATATAATTTATTTTAAAAGAAAAAAAAGGATTTAAATTAAAAAAATTCAAATAAAGCTAACGTTTTGAATTATTATATTATATTAGTTTACGCAGTTGGTAAAAATTTATTTGATTTCAATAAACAATTACTTGACTATATTAATTTTATCAAAAGAATACATCAACATTCTAATAATTTTCATTTGAATCTAGTATCTATGAATTGTATTCAATTAGTTCAATAATTATTTTATTACAAAAAAAATATTCGATACTTTGAAATATTTCTTTGAGGGGAATAAAAATTTTTTAATAACCAGTCAACTGATTTATATGAATCAAATAAATTCTTTTTCAAGATATAAGTTTGTTGAGAATTTTTACCAAACTGAAAGCATCGAATAAACAGAACATGTAGCACGATAAACTGCGATCCTCTATAAATTTGCCTTCACTTGCGTCTTGGATCATTGCTGTAAAAAATTTCAAATATAACAGTAAAAAAAAAATTAATCCAAATTGAATTAAAAAATTAAAATTTACTATAGGAGTTTGAATATATATTTTTGATATAAAATTTTATTGTTTTTTACGAAATTCATTATTTCCACAATTTCAATTTTTATATATCTTGAAAAATAATATTTTTAAACAAAATTTCCTGTACCTTCTGTTGTGCCATGCTCGTTCATACACCTTGTTTTATCGCCTTTAACCATGTCCAACATGTCTGGAGGAATCCATTCAGGTACCTAAAATTAACGATAATAAAATGGAAAAAAAATCTTTCCAAAATAAAATTAACAATCTAATTTTTTAATTAATTTAAGAAGAAAAAGAAATAAAAACGAAACAGTATTTGTTATATAAAATATATTAAAGTAAAAAGTTTTCGTATTATTTTTTTTTCTGTTAATATTTTGTTATTTTTATAAATGAACTTTCACTTTTCCCCCTATAAATATATATCCTAGTAAAATAATTTAGATTAAATTGACAAGTCAATATTTTCTTTTAATGTAACTTTTTTTAATAAACTTAAGAAATAAAGAGAAATATAAATAAGAAAGTAAATTGCAAGGGAATAAAATAAATAATATAAAATAAATCAAAAAGAAATTAGAAATAATTTAAAACAAATAAATAGTTAATATTGATCACTTAAAAAAATATTATAATTAATCTTTAAAACTGATTAATTTCAATTAATTATAAAATCCGTTAATCAATAGTAGATAAATCTTTTTTTTTTAAATTAATAAATTTGTTTATTTGCAAATTATAATTTTTTTATATTAAAATAGAAAATAAATTAATTAATGCGAAATAATAGAAATGAAAATACCTTTCCTAAAGTGATATGCACTAAAATGCAAAGTAGAATTGAAAATCCAAATCCTTTCATTTTTTTTTGTTTTTTTTGTGTGTTGGATATTGAATGATCTGTGGTTTATTAAAAAATGCAATTTTGCGAATCAAATCGTAAGATTATATAAAGACTTAGGAACGGGATGTGGGCGTAAGAGTAACGAAGGGTTAATGGCATACTCCTTGTAAGATAAAGATGGTATCCGTGTTTATAATTCATCACATAATTCAATGTTTAATTTTTATAAGTAATTACTCAAGTACTCATGCAATATACACAATAATCAAACATGTGACCTTGAATGCATCCTGTTAATACATCAGGAGCTGTGAAAAATAAATTACATGACTTGAACGAATCATTTTCTAAAATAGTGTTTCGTTCTTCCTTGATTTTTGTGTCGTAAAATTTTTCAATAATCTCAAAATTGTTTCGAATTGATATGCGGCTTTAATGTATTAATTTTAGATGTAACAATTTTTAATTGGAAAATTCATGTCTTTTTAAAAATAGAGAAATTGTATTAATAAGAGCGATGCGTATTTACAAAATTTTTTCTTGTTTTTGGTTTAGAAATTTCGTTATTTCCGTTTGTCGTTAGGATTTTTTAATTTCTTTTTAATCATATCAAATTTTTGATATATATAATTTCTATATAGACACAATTGTAATTGAGCTAATAAATCCTACTGTGTCATTTATTAAATATTTTTTTTGATATTAGATAAAAAAAATATTATAAACTATAAAAAATATTTTTTTCTAAAGAGAAATATTTAACTTTCAGTAAATTTTGTACATAAATTAATTTTTTGCCATATCAGATGAAATTTGTAAATTTTCTGTGAGTAAAATTTTTGTTTTAACAAATAAAAAAACAAAACATAAGTATGGCTTAAAAAGTTGATTTTACATTCAGACAATTTTTTTAGCCTAAATTTTTAATTACATTCGATATCATTTGTAAATAATGTTTTAAATTTTATGCATTTAGTTGAAAAACAAAATCATGTCTGATTTTATAATTTGAATATTTTGTCGAAATTTTCACGCTGAAAATTGTGTTAAGACTTCTAGAAAATTTCTATAAAACATCTTTAAAAAACAAAAACAATGAGAATTTTGAGGTTCTTAGTTTGTCGATTGAAAATTGAGTTTTGATTTAATTTTATTATTATCGTTTTGCTTCATTGGAAATCAGTCTGCGTGCCAAAACTATAAATTTTGCCAGGAAGTGAGTGGAATTTTATTTCGTTTACCATTCTAAACAATGTGGTTAGGAATTTCAAGAAACTGGAAAACCATTTTTTTAAATAAGATTTTTACATATACTGGACTAGAAATTAAACAAAAATTTTCCCTTTTAAAATTAGAAATTTCTTAAAAATATTGCAATTTAAATTCTTTCCTCGTAAAAGAAGATTTTCTCTACAGTAGGTCATTTCGTAAGAAAATCTTAATTTCAGTGGCATTATATAAGCACCGACAATTATACAAAATTAGCTTCAAAAGACGCAGCAAATAGTTTAAAAAAATATCTTGTCTAAATATTTCATCTTGAAATAAGACTCTCTTTTCGCTTAAAATAATGGATATTGTATACAAGCTCTTGTATATTGATAGCCATATTATATGCGCTTGTAAAATGCTGAGTAAAAACTTAAACCATCGTTCATTGCGTATCATTCACTTAGATCGAAAACAGCTTTCATTCTATTACTCGTCCTTGCTTGAAAATCGATTCACGACCAAGTAAACCCTGAAACTAATGCTCTAAATGCCTTTTTCCTCGAGAGCCATTATTTTTTAAAATCTCTAAAAAAAGGCCTCATAAAAATGGTCCACACAGATCATGCTAAATAGGGACTAATAAAAATCGATTTATTAAAAAAGATTCGTGAAAATGTTTATACAATTTTTTGTATTATTAAAAATTACATTTCTTATACGCACGTTTCTCCTTTCGAGGAGTGCAATAACTTGTCCGCGTCTGACCAGTGCGTACCGTTTCTACTAAGTTTATATAAATGTAAATGTGCGCAAGTGGTAACAGAATGTCACGGTTAGACACGCGTGAGTTGTTTGGTATTTATTCCATGTACAGAACCCGGAATATAGAATTGACTAAAAAAATTTAATATTATAATCTCGACGAGTCACTGATTCTTGTACCCTGATTGTTCCATCTCGATTGTGAGCAATGAGCTTTCTTGCTAATTAGACTAAAGACTAATTAAGTTTCAATAGAATTTCAATTCGAGGCTTGGCATTGGTTTCTAGCTTTAATAATATTAACATATATTATCTACTACATATAATAATAAATATAATCAAATTATTAAAAGATTAGACCAGTACTGATGCAAAAAAATGTCAAGTTTAGTACATAAAAAAAACAATGAGTTATTTTTACTTATTTCACTTTGTTGTTTTTTAAATTTCAATTTCGCGTTAATGTGATTTTGTAACTTTCCGACAGATGGCAAGAAAACTTTGCTCGTAATCGAGACAAAGTGGATCAGGTATAAAAGTCAGTGACTTAATAATTTGACTTAATAATCAGATAAATTATTATAGAGAGATGAAGGAGGTGGGGGCTTAAATAAGTATTCGTGGCGCGGGTTCAGGGCAAAAAATAAAGCGCCCACTGAACACGTGCTTCGACTCGTGTGCTTGCATAGCAAGTATTGATCGCGAGACCGCGCGCGGTGGTTTGTAGAAGGTACTCGCTTGTTAATTCCCGTTCCGTTCGCGAATAACGTTGATGGCTAGATGGAACACCAATGCAAATTCTTTTTGTATTCAATGTTCTTATGTGGGAAAATAGAAAAAATTTGCAGCCCATCATGAAACTTAAATGCGTTCCTCTCCTTCCTCATCTCATTATGCCAACATTCATTTTTATCTCGTCGTAAATTATTATGTATATATAGAAATTAATTCCGACCAATTGAAATTAGTTTACTGCAATTGATAGACATACGTATGGTAACGAAAAACTCACTTCAATTCTCGCAATTCCAAAATTGAATATATTCAACGAATAAATTTTCCCTCATTGCTTCGACATAGAAAATATTTATAAAATTTAATAAATTAATAATGAAAATAGACGAATTTTTTATTATTTATTAGCAGCTTTTTCTCAGATAAATAGAAAAAACAAGTTGTTTATTTATATACCTAGGTATTATAAGGTAAAAAATTTATCCTGAACTGGTCAATTGACGATGTATAAATAAATTTTTTTTCTCTAATTTTTTTCTTAAATTTAAAATTATGTTTGTTATAAAGGTTGTTAATATACAAAAAATTCTTTTTCTTTCTATATAGAGTAGATAATAAACGAGGGTGCGTTCCCAAGATCGATCGGAAATGATTAACCCCTCACAAAGTAATATCCCTTCTAATTTAAAGCAATCACCTTTACATTGGTTTTACATTGTTTGGAAAATATTCGGTTTTTTTTTAAATGTAAATATTCATTTATATTTTGTCTCAAAAGCAGATTTTTTGACTTAGATAAGTTTTTAAATAAATATTCTCAATATTTGGATTACTCGTAACAAATTTTAAGCCAAAATTGGACTTAAACAAGAGATCTTTAAATTTTATAGTTAAAAGCCTAAAAATCATATTAAATTTTGATCTTAAAATCCAAAAATAATCTTCTTTTTTATATTATTTGCAATAAATTTTGAAATAAATGTTGGCTGAGTTTAAGATTCAAAATATAATTTTTAAGACAAAAAAATGGACTTAGTATTAAATTTTTTTTCTTTAGAATGAAATTTGTCAATCTAAATCATTTTTGACAAATGAATAATATTTTTTGTTATTGAAAAATTTAAAGAAAAATATATAAAAGAATTGAGAGAAAAAATGGGAATGAAGGAGATTATTGAAGATTTTGTGAATGTGTGTGTGTGTGATATGAACGATTGGGGGTGAGTATTGGGAAGTAGGTCGCCGCTGTAGTTTCCGCGTAGGTGGAGCAAAAGTTGGTTCGAGTATGGAAAAGGTGCTTGTCGATCGGTTCCCGACCTCTCCAACTTGTTCCGCGTTCCTTGCCATTCACTTGTTCTCTTTCATTCCACTGCCCCGTTCATGAACAGGACGCGCCCTGGACATTCAATATATAGCTTAATTTTTTCACTTTCACCCCATCATCTTTACACAAAAGATAAATAAATAAATAAAAGCGACATTTTTTCTCTTCGCAATTTTACTATTCTTTTATATATTTTAAATTTTATACTATTTTCATCTACATTAATTTGTCGCAGTTAAAAATATTTTTCAAATTTTGTCCTTTAGAATAAAGTAATTTTAAATTTGTTATTTAATTTGAGAGCCTAAAGAAATGAAGTGTCGGCGAAATTAAAATTTTTACTGTAGAGATGGAATTCGAACGACGAATACTTTGAAAAGTCCATGCCTTACGCAATTTATTTTTCCTTTTTCCTTTGTTTCCACAAAAAATTAATTAAAATTACATAGTTATGTTGATTGAAAATAAATAATGGAAATTAATTAAATAATAAAAAGAGAAAATTTGAATTACCAATCAAATAAATAAAATTGTTAAAAATTCTATATATATAATGTCTCACGCATCTGGAAGTGGAGAAAACGACACCATAAATCTCTAATCTGAACGCTAAAGAATTTTATGAATGTTGGAAGCTGGGAAATCTCGTCTCTCTTGAGATCTGCCGACAATGTTTGTAAACAAGCGGATTAGCCGCAGGAAAGAGTTCTAGGTTCATGGTCGTTCAGTTGATAATAATTTATCGTCTTTATACCATTTTTTTATATAATATAATTTAAAAATGTGGTATTTACTCGATATTATTATGTATTTTTGATAACAATTGTAATGCATATTAATAAATTATATACACGTAATAGCTATATATAATTTTCACTTTACATACTGTTAATCAGTTTTAAAAAAAGACATTTTTTCATTCCAAATATCATTGAAATCAGAGATTTGAACAAAATAGAACTTAACTTTAAGGATTTAATTTAATTTTTATTATATTAACTGTTTTCATTTTCATTTTTATTTATTTATTTAATACAAGTACGAGGACTTTATTATTCTATATTTTCATTTTTTACTATTAAACTATTTCGTTTTCATTGTAGTTGTTTTGTATTATAATTCTTCCCATGACCTTGATCATCGATATAAGTTCTTTATTCGACGATTATTTCTTTGTGAAAAAAGAAAAAAAATGGTAGAAATGAGCTAATTATATCCACTGTAGAAAATAATGTATAAATAGTAACAAAAGTGCCAAAAATTTTATTGGTGTAGGTATTGGAAATTTTATTTATCATTTATATTAAATATTTTAATAAATAATAAATATTTTCTATGGCTCTTCGACACATTTTAATTTTTATTCTCAGGAATGAAATCAAGTGAATTAATTGATAAGATTTCGTCATATCCCTTCAATTAACATATTATACATATTAAGTTCTTCTGATGTTAATTTGAATATAATAGAGAAAAGAAAGACATGTATTGATTGAAATTATAAAGAAAATGTTTATATAAGATACCAAACGGAAATTATAACCTTTCTTTACTTTTTTTTTATATACATTTTATGTTACTTAAATATGTATACATAAATTTAGAGTATAATTTTATGCTTATTTATTGTGGAAAATGTGTTTTTTTAAATTTAAAGTTTTCTTTATCTTTCCAAAGTAAAAATTTGCAATCCTCTGAAAATTATTTAATGCGATGAAATTTTTTTAAAATGGATTTTTGCACGCATCATTGACATTAAGTATATATATATGTATGAAAAGTCGAGGCGTCTATATACCCATTACGTGACAGGAATACGGAATTGTCTCATTTCCGGCCTTTTTTCTATATGCAGGCATCACAGATGGTCCCCTTTTCCCCTTTTTGTCCCCTTTTAAAAATTTTGTCCCCTTTTTCCCCTTTTTTGATGATTTGTCCTCTTTTTCCCCTTTTTTGGTGATTTGTCCCCTTTTTCCCCTTTTACTGATTAGAAATAAAAATTTTTTATTTTTTTTTTTAAATATATTTCAATTTTTATTAAAAAAAATGACAAGTTGTTATAAACAAATTAATTTTTTTTTAATTTGGGCATGATTTCTTTAAATTTTTTTTCTTTTATTCC
>JUFY01028425.1:0-10957 GCA_001855655.1 Leptopilina clavipes | reverse complement strand
TAATATAACCCAAAAAAAATTTTTTACTTTTTTGCAAATTTGGCGGTGGTAGAGAGGGGGCAATATCATCAATTTTGTTAGACATCGCCTACTATTCTAATTTTTCCTGTCTGTACATTTAAAGTAAAAAATTCAAATGGAAGTGCATCTTACATATTTTTTAATGCTCTTTTGATTGGGCAATTTTGTTTTTTAATATTTTTAAAATTTGACCTTTATTTTTAAAAATTAAACACAAATTTGCTATTTTCTCAAAAAAGGCATTTTTTAAATTTTTTTTAATGGTTGCAAACGAAAGCTGAGCTTTTTTCCTATAAGTATACCAAATTTCATGATGCCGTTTTTTTTTTTCGAGATATTACAAGATAACTAAAAAATTCGCACTTTTCGGCCTCCTAGCCACTCGCATTCGCCGAAAAAGTGCGAATTTTTTAGTTATCTTGTAATATATCGAAAACAAAAAAAAACGGCATCATGAAATTTGGTATACTTATAGGAAAAAAGCTCAGCTTTCGTTTGCAACCATTAAAAAAATGCATTTTTTGAGAAAATAGCAAATTTGTGTTTAATTTATGGAAATCAAGGTCAAATTTTAAATATATTAAAAAACAAAATTGCCCAATCAAAAGAGCATTAAAAAATCTGTAGGATGCACTTCCATTTCAATTTTTTACTTTAAATGTAAAGACAGGAAAAATTAGAATAATAGGCGGTGTCTAACAAAATTGATGATATTGCCCCCCCTCTACCACTGCCAAATTTTCAAAAAAGTGAAAAATTTTTGTGGGTTATATTACTACCAGATAGGACAATAATTCATCAAAGTTTTATTTCGATCCGAGAAATTGAATGTTTCACTTGGGACATTACACGAAAAATGCCTCAGATTCATGTATAATTACCTGCAGTCAAAAACAGTTTTTATTAATTATTTAGTATATAAAATAGTTAATAAAAATAGTTTTTGACTTCAGATAATTAAAAATGAATCTTAAACGAAGCAAAAGCATATGCAAGGTAGAAATACTTATTAATAATCTATTTTATATATCAAATTTTTATTAAATTTCAATCTCTCTATGTTTGAAAAAAAAGAAACATAATCGTCAACTTAATGATGCAAAAACAAATGTTCATCTTTTAAAACGTACTTAAAACGTTATTGGAGGGACATATGAAACGTTCTAAGAACGTTTAAGGAACGTTTTCGTGTCCCCTGGGGCTGTAGAAATTTCATATCTCGTTTCAAGATCCATCTACTAATATGACCTCAATATTGTCTCAATATTACAATGCAAACAATCTTAAAATTAAAGAGATTGTTCGATAAAATGAAAAAGGTTGAGAAGAAAGTTCCAGGTGCTTATAGTCATGCTCTCTCTTTCTCTCTTTTCACCACCCTGTAAAATGAAGAAAAATTGGGAAGTAGTGGCTTTCCTCTTCCCATTGAACTATGTCATTTAGTGCTGAATCCGAGATAGGAACACAGTCGAATAGGACCAATTTTTAAATTCAGATATTGTATTATGCCAATTCATGAAATGAAATATGTAATTTGATGCTAATTTGTGAAACGTGTAATCTCAATTTGTGAGGTCTGCTCAAGCGCAGTTGATATAGGTGTGACTTTAATATATGTATGCTTTCTCACTTATTAGAATAAAATTTGTAAAGTCATCTTTTCAGAGTAACAACATATATTTAATTGAATTCTCTTTTTTTATTGAAAACTTTATTATTTTCTGTTTACTATCTTACGCAACGTCATTAAATTGTCCCTTTCTCGGATTCAAGAAACGGCGTTCTAATATCAGAAAAATGCTACTTCCGAATCCTCTTATATTTTTACGAGATCGAAATAACCTTGAAAGATATATTTAAAGATGGATATCAAATAGGAATTTTTATTTTCCACATTTCTAAAGAGGTTATCTTGCATATTGCAAATAGTTTATTGGGGAATGTCAATAGAAATTGTTCTTCATACGGGTAACAGAATTAATTAATTCCAGATTCCTGTGTCCAAACGGCACAGCTTTCGATCAAGAGAGCCAAACCTGTGCAGACTGGTATGACGTGGATTGCGAAGCAGCAACGCTCTATTACGCCAGTGACAACTTTGACCTTTACAGACTGGGCTCTGGTTTAGAATCCCTTCACTTCGACAGCATTCGTAGTGATGCGGAACCTCAGGATCATCTCCAGCGCAGTGAAACCAGCGACGCAGTTCGATCTTCTGCGAATGCCCTCAATCGAGTAGCCTCAAATAGTTTTAAAGACAGAGGCAGCAAAGACATCCTCCATGGAAGCAGCAGCAGCAATTACTTTAATAACAGAAACAATGCCAAAGACGATGATTACGAAGACAAGGTCATTCCTGAACCCAGAAAGAAGACTGGAGTTAGAAAGGTCAGCAGAAAACAGCAGTACAACGCCAATGACAATACACCAACAACCACAACTGCTGCTCCACATTCCAGCAAGAGCTACAATTTCTACACTGGAAATAATTATAACCATCAAAGAGCATTTGACTCATCAACAACGACACCCCGGATAGCTTCCACGCAGGATTTTAAAAATACCCAAAAAATAGTTCAGCAAACGACTTATCGACCAACATATACGTACTCTACCTATACAACTACAACCTATAGACCCAGTACCAATTATCCGGAAGGTTTCACTGGATTTCCGATCATTACCAGCACAACTGCCAAGCCAACGACCACTAGTAACAACAACAACAACAACAACAACAACAACAACAACAACAACAACAATAATAACAATAATAAAAACAATTTTAATAATGCTTTCGGCGGTGGAAATTCTTTTAGTTCTTCCAGTGGAACAACTCCAAGACCCTCCACCTACAAGAAAGTCTACTATGATCCATCTACTCTGCCCGAGTCTTTCTCGCCCTCGACGACAAACCAGCCAAGCACAAACTACCAATCAAGCGATTTCAACACCTACAACAATAACTTCCAAAGGAACTACAACAACATTCAACGCACCAGTAGCACCTCAAACTTCCCTTCCTCTACAAATTCTCCAAATTTCTTTGACAGCTTTAACAACCAGTTCAATAGTAGATCAAATTCTCCTTCAACAACAAGACACGAATATACTGAGACAACTGCCAAGATAATTTCCAACAATTTCTCAAATAATGGCAACGCCCCCACCACCTACAGTCCTATAACGAAAAAAAATGATCACTCGAGAGATCGGTACAATGCCCAATCGAAGAATGAAGGCCAGTACAATGATGGACAGTATAAGAAGAGTGATGATAACAAGTATTCACAAAACAATGGACAGTATTATGAAAAATCGAGCCAAAGTAAGTCGACCAATTACTATGATACAACGAAACCTCCCAAGAAAGTTACACAATACAACAGCTTCGACTCTGGAAATAGTGGAAAGTATTATGAAACCACCACCACAAATTACAATTTCGGCAGATCTGGTGCTATTGGATTCAGTCCTTCCAGCATTAATCATTTGGCTGAGTCTCCAAAAACCACAACTCCAGTACCAAGGTAAGAATACACTGAGAAACTTTTCGTTTCAATATTTAATATGCTGCAGTTCAAAAAGCGGAAATCGGTGGTTTTATGGTATTAAATCGTACGAACGTAGTAGTTTTTGACAATACAGAAAATTAGTATTGGTATAGACCATCTAATTTTCTGTATTAATATCAAAAACTGCTACGTTCGTACCATTAAATAGCATAAAAACATCGATTTCCCCTTTTTGAAATGCAGCATAATTTGAAACAAAATATTATAAATTTTGAAACAGAAAGTCTGTCAATGTACAATACTATTCAATTAAAATTCTGTTTTTTTGTCTAATGTATTGACAATGTTTGAAAATTATTTTCAGAAAAACTGGAGCACCAACAACCTACAATCCCAACAGTTTTAATACCAACAATCACAGAACGCCTCAGTCTCAAACTAATTCTCGAGGAACAACTCACGTCAGTCATTCAGCAAGACCGTTTTCAACAACTCAAAGCTTTACTGAAAGTACTACACTGAAACCCACGAAAACCGGAAAGAAGAACGACTATGACTACGCATATTACGATAATGCAGGAGCTTTGGAATACGACGGAATCGAACTCGAACATGTGACAGGGAACAAAGAATCTTCGAAAATTTCAAGGTCTTGAACAATCGATAGAGACAACATTTACTATAAGCCAAAACAGTCATAATTTCATTTTGTCTCAACCATAATCACAATGAATTCAAAATAGTCTGCTTAACACTATTACAATCGCCGTGTATAGCATTTCATTGGAAAATATAAAATTATTAGTTTTCACCTTCTAAAAATTAAATAAACAACTAAAATTTTATATTTCCAAAGGTCAAACGAAATTCATGAGACAAACTAAAATTCATTACTCTTTAAAAAAAAAGGTAAAAATAAATTATTCTTATGTATGGGACAAAACTAAATACTTATTCTCCCATAATTCGCGACTTTGTATATGAGGCATATTATTTGTTTTATTATATTACCAGGCCAGTTACCACATTCTTATGAAAACATTCTTTTGATATTTATGTGCGGATGTTCTATTTTATGAATAATGTAAATTTGTGAACGCATTGTGAATATGTCAAATTGAAATTTTGTTTTCACTATCCTCTTCTAATTAATTTTTTATTTCTTTCTTCACTTATACATTCAAAGTGTCTCTTAACAATAATAACAACATATTAATTTTATGTTAGTGCAAGGAGAAACTTTAAAGAAATCCTGCAAAAGGAATTTTTTGATATTTTAAAAATTCATCAAAAATTCATATGCCATCTTGTTAATTGATTTTCTAGTGACGACAGGATTTCAAATCCCAACAATTATTTATGAGTTTACTATATATTGTAAAGATCTTTTTTATTTCTTTGTTATTAGATAGTCCGTTGCATGGTGGTAGAGTCCATGTCATTTTAAACAATTTTTTTTTAGAAATAATTTGACTGTACCGAGAAATATAATTTCTTGCGATATTTTTAATATGATAAAAATGTACAGAAAAATATGTATTTTTAATTATATAAAGTAAAAAATGTTCTTTTAAGAAAAATTGTTTTTTTGTTTATAGTAATATATAAGAACTGCATGTGAAAAAAATTAATTTGGATAAATCTATTTTCAATATTAAGATTTTAGTTATATGCAGAGCAGTTTTGTGAAATATTCGAAATTTACAGCACAATATCTAATATTAAAAAGTTTAAAGTTATACTTTGAATAATTTTACATTTCGTGCTGAAAAATTTATAACATTTTACGAAACTGCTGTGTAAATCACACGAAGATCAAGTTAAAATATAATTTTTATACTAAATAAAAACAAGGATTTATAATTATAATCAGTTTTTTTTTAAAATTAATTTCTCAAAATATTTCATGTATTTCCTTGACGTTTTCATTCTTTTTTTATCAAATAACAATTGGACGCTTAAAAAATGGTTTTAAATTAAATTTAAAAATGAAAACTATCAACCTAAATCTACTATTAAATGGTTATTTGGTTACAAAAACTTATGATGAATAAAATACTACATTTGAGGCATTCTCTGGAAAAAAAGACACCCTAAAATCGAAGTAAGTTTTTAGGTCTGTGCAATGCGTGGTTGCCATATTATCATGGGCTCAATTTTTTACAGTATAATTTTTAAAAGGCAATATCTTTTTCCTCGTTGAATGAATTTAAAGTTTTAACTAATGTTTTTTGTAGGGAATTTTCCAAACTTTCAAACGAGATTATTTATTATTTTCAAAAATGTAATTTTGGCCCAAAAAATCTAAAAAGAATTTTTTTTTAATTTTTCCCCCTCTTACTCCCCTTAAAATTTTTTTAAAACTACCCTAAAATGTTTCTTATTTCATAAGCTTTTTACCTCTCAAGTTTCATTCTGGTCAATTTTCCTTAATTTTCGTCGCCTAATTTTTTTGAAAATTTTTACATTTTCAAGTAATGCCAAAGTCAAAATTTAAGTCTCAAAGTATGCCTATTTATCTCTTAAAATCTGCTGGATTTTTTGAAATTTGTAATATTATTGAGAAACTGGAATAATTTTAAGAAGGGGATCAGTTTTGCAAAATTTCTGTTTTCTTTTGTTTTTACAGTATGTAGTCATCGAAAATATGTAGTCATCCTCTGTATTTTTCTAATTAATTTAATTAATAAATAATTTCCCAAATGGGCCCTATTGCATATTATTCAAGGTGATTCTTCAACAACTGTTTTTTGTCGACGCGAACAAAATGCACTGTCAAAACGATACCTAAACAACAATGCTGTTTCCGGTTGATGAGAAAAAGGACGTTTTACAAAAAATATATAAGTTCGAGATTTCTAAAATAAAATAGTATAATCTCAGGAATGCGGAAAATGTCACGTTGTGTACAAAAAAATATGAATAAGAACATTATTGTATTGTCTAAAAATGTACTTCAAAGTTAGAATGTTTAGAAACTAAAAACATCTTGAACAGAACGTGTGGTCATCATAAAACAGATACTGTGGGACTCTCGATCCTTACTCAACCCTTCGTCATAAAAAACAGGATAAAAATAACTGCGGGAAAAATCAATGAGTCATACTTGAACGTATTGAGAGAAAATGTATTTTCTCTATCTCAAATTAATTTCAGATTTCTAGTAGTAGTTTTCATTTATTTAATAATTCAAATCTCCCACCTATTTACAGGGTACACTTAAAGGTGCATTTGCACCACTGTTGGTAGAAAAAAAATTTACCGAATAGCTTAAAAATGCATTTGTTTTGTCTGTTTTAAAGTAATTGCATATTCTGCATATAAATTTACGATAATTTGCTTTGGATTCAATGGCCCGTTGCATGAATCTCACCGGGAAAAACGGTGACGCCTTGCAATAAGCCCATGAAGATTTTCATCTCATGGTTTCATGTACTAAAAGTATGAAAAAGCTATAGTAAAATGCAGTGACAAAGTATCACGGGGAAAAGCCTTGTTTTTTCTCTCCGTGTATAATATATATAAAATATTTTTCAAAATAGACAAATATTTTTACCAAGTATTATAATCTAATGTTACTACAAATTCCATAAGTTTCCGGAAAAAAATTTTTTTTTCACCCTGATCACTTCCCGTGGAATAGCTCATATGTTGCTTTTCGATGAATGCGCTGACATTCAACTCCATCAGACTTCCCACCACTGGGAGATTAAGCCATGCTAAGACCGCTTGCTTGTACGACCATAACCTAGGCTTTTGTTTTGTATTGACATATTCGTAGATAATGTTTACATAGACTCTTAATAATGTCTAATTTATTACGCATAGATGGTAGTTTAGGTGAAGGAGTAAGTAATTTTTGTTTATTTATAATTTATAAACATTTTCTTATTCATATAACTTTAATGTATATTTAAAAAATAATTTTTTCTAAATCATTTGTCCAAGAGCAAATTATTATAAGGTCAAAATAAATTAAAACAGTCATTTGAAATACTTTTGCCTCTGATTTTTAAATTATGTTTTCTGATAGATAAATAAATACAATTTTACTCCCGTAAATATTTTCCAAAAATTTTATTTATTTCTGGCAATTTCATATAGCATAACAATTTACCAAAGTATTAAGCCAATTCCATAACTTTTTATTTTTGACTGGGACGTTTGAGGAAGAATGCCTCATATATGTACCTATAGACAATAAATTATAATTTTATGTATTAACATATATTTCTATTTAATCATTAAGCCAATTTCTTTTTTTTCATTTAGGGGGGACAGGTATTAAGAATAGCTCTCAGTTTGAGCGCACTTTATTCGATTCCAATTGAAATTGATGGTATTCGTGCAGGTCGTCCAAAACCTGGTCTAGCTGCTCAGCATTTGAAAGGTATTTGAATTGTACCTTTTTTAAAATTATATTTGCCACAAAATCAGTATATTTGAAGAAAATTAAACTTCATCCAAATTAATATTTATCTGGGTTTAACGAACGCAAAAGAAAGACAATAACCGGCGCGATGAACGACCAACTGACGTAAAATCTGAATCTCTTAAGTCACTTAAATTTCTTATAAAGCGTTAATAAATTGAAGTTTAAACGTTTATATAAAAACATTTAGGAGTGGAACTTGTGAAGGAGTTGTGTAACGCTAATGTTACTGGAGCTCATATTGGTTCAACACGCTTACAGTTTCGACCGGGGCCTTTACAAGGAAACATAAAAGAATACATTGCAGATACAAAAACAGCAGGTTGTATTGGTTTATTGGCTCAAGTGTCACTTCCTTGTGCTCTTTTTGCTCCTTCTTCCAGCCCAATAAATTTAATTTTCAAAGGTGGAACAAATGTCCCCATGGGACCTCATATTGAATACCTCACAGAGGTTTTTAAACCAATTCTTTATAAATTTGGCGCTGATTTCGACTTCTCTGTTATAAAAAGGTAAATTGCATAGATAACTAATATACCATGAATATTTTAATAAACCGTTTCTTACCAGGACAGAAATCACTCTTTGATCTCTCAATTACTTCTTTAATATAACTGGAACTCGATTGTTAGCAATTAGTTAACTACTGTGGAGTTTCGTGTTCGAGCCAATTTATTTTTAATATTTATTTTTAAATAAGGAATAAATTTTTCATTATATTTCAAGGGGATATTATCCAGCAGGAGGTGGAGAGTTTCATTTGAAAATAAAGCCTGTAAAAAATTTAAATGCCATTACGTTGATAGATACAGGATTTCCTACCAAGATCACTGGTTGGTCTTATGTCGCAGGAGTTGTACCCTTAAACGTATGTTTTCTAAAATGTATTATAATAGTCGATAAACAGTGTTAGATCCGGCAAAGTGAATGCCATTTGTACCATTTTATAATTCTCCTGTTTTATCATTTGATCCTTAGAAGTAAATTTTTTAGAAAAATTGTTTCCTTTATTTTAGGAAGCTCATAAAATGGCCAATAATGCTAAAGTAGTTATGACACAAGGATTATCTAAACATGATATTACTGTTCCACCAACTGATATTCTAGTATACAAAGAAGATAGAGAAGTTGCAGTTGGACATGGATCTGGAATAAAGTAATTAAAACAAAAAATTTACCCCATTGAATAATTTCACCTAAAATCTTGAATAATTGAAGTCTATAGTTCTCATTTGAAAATCTAAGAAATTATAAATTACTATTGTGCAGAAAGTTTAAATACAATACACTATTTTCAGTATTGTTTGCACGACAAGTACTGGATGTATATTTGGTGGCTCAGGACTTGGATCAAAGAAAGAACAAACTTGTCCTGGTACAGAAGCTGCAAATCAGATTTTGAAGCCGATTTTGTCAAACTCATGTGTTGATGAACATTCTCAAGATCAGGTAAATTTATATTAAGATTCGACGAAATAAGTGTGTCTAAAAATTTCTTAAGGAACATAACCTTATATTTATTGAGCTAAATTTGCAAAATTTGTTAATATTTTAAAAAATCACATGGAATGAGAAAAAATTCATTATTTTATTCGCCATATTGGATTTGCCATTTTGAATTTTAAAAAACTAACATCAAACTTTGTAATTAGTGACCCTAAAGACCCCAGAGTCTTTCTTTAAAAAATTTAAATTAAGCGCAGACACCTATAGTGTTACTTCCATTTACTTCAAATAACCCCCTTTTAAATTTCTTTAACTAAATTATTTCATCTAAACAGATAATTATCCTGATGGCTCTTGCGAAAGGAACATCAAGAATAAACATAGGCAAAAGGGAATTAACATGCCACACGGAAACAGCAATGAAAATAGCAGAAATTATGTTAGGAGACAAAGGTTTACGTTTCAATAGATTTAAAAGTGATGAAAATGATGATTCCTATATTTTAGAATGTAAAGGCGTGGGTCTTGTGAATGAATTTTTAAAATAAAGTTAATGAATAATAAAAATAATTATTACAATTTTTTTTGTAAAAGTTGTAAATATTTTGAAATTATTTATTACTCAATATTAAATAGTTTCAATCTAGTTTTATAAGGTGTGTTGCCATTTTAATTTTACAGGCTATAGAAATTGGAAAAAATTTTACCTTGAATGATGCACTTTTGAGGATTTTCGGCGATTTTAAACATTACAATAAATGAATCCAAATGAAAAACGTCAATTCTTGTTTTAATATTTACAGGCCTCGGATCGACTTTAAGACACAAAAAAAGTCATTTTAGTCGATTAATAATAAAAAAAAAGTCGTTTGTTTAATTCAGTGTTGTTACAAAAATGTTATTTGTATTTCTCTTACCTTTTACTGATTTCTAAATTCAATTATTCAAAATTTCAATAATTTTGTTAAATGAATATTTAAATAATTCTTATTTATTTTTCCACGGGAAATAAAATTTTAAAAAATTCCAATTTAAAACCTCCTGAAATTTAATAATTTACATTTAATTTCTAGAAATTACAACTATAACCCCTCTAAAAATCAATTATTTTCTACAATTTTTAACTAAACTAATATTAAGTAAATTATTTTTGCAAAGTTCTTTGAAAATTCAATTATTTAAATATAAAAATTCAAATTTTTATAGTAATTGTAACTGCAACAATCCATGTATTGTAAAAAAATTATTAAGGTATAATATTTTCAAAAAATTGTAATAAAGAAATACTTAAAATTCATTTTTTTAAAATACTTTTAATAATTTTTGAAAGATAATAGTTTTTCAATTATAAACAATTCAAAAATTTCCAAATAATTAAAATTTGGTACAATCTTTTAAATATAATTGAATTTATAGAAAAATTTAAAAAAAGTAATCAAATTTTTGAGGAATTTTAATTATAAATATGAAAATTATTTCACCGAAATTTTAATAAGTCTAAAAAAGTAAATTTAAAAAAATTTTATATTACTGTATACAAAAA
>JUFY01028424.1:0-11532 GCA_001855655.1 Leptopilina clavipes | reverse complement strand
AAATGCAAAAGATAGCTGAACTAGAGAGTGATAAATTCAAACAATATTATAATTAATAAAAATTATCGTATCGGGAGGACAAGTCACAACTGTCACGTTGAGAGTCGTTAGATACTTGCTTGTCGAAAGCAGGAAGAGCAATTTCTCGCTACGGCTCGAAACTCGAGTTTTATAGCCGCACGAGCGAACGACTATCAGGCGATTGGTCAGTTACAAACGGGTGGGAGAATTCTCGTATGGTCTCATTCTCCAGTGGGAGACTGATTAATTTTGGAAGGGGAAACGGAGACAATGATGATTATAATTTGAAATTTTTGTTTGAATAATTTTAGAAAGTACTGAGCTGATCTATTTATTAAAAAACTATCTGCAATGAATATAATACGAATCAACATTCATAAAATCTTTTTTTTTTTAATTAGCAAAAGCAGAGCAAAGGGAACTCTATAATTTTGAAAAGTTTTTTTTTGCTGCAATTAGGAAAATACATGAGAGGCAAAATGCTGAATGCCAAGCCGCAATTTTAGCTATTCACACAAATCTTCCCTCCAGTCGGAATTGTTCAAGTTTCGCTACATTTATTACAGTTAATTAAAGGATATACATTTTTATTACCAAATTAACATTTTATAATATATTTTTTTAGTCACAAAGACTTTTTTTTTAAATTGTCAGATTAATTCTTTATTTAAAAGAATTAATTATACTTCTAGCATAACAAATTATTCTCTAATTCCTCGTATCTATAATATATTCGCGGATTTTGAGATGATGAAATGAAAAAGACCAGTAAATTTATTCTTAATAAATTATTTTAAGACGAATAGAATAAGTTACTTCATTAAAATTCAATCTACAACAAAAGTGAATACTCATCGTACTTTATAAATTTTCTCTTCTATGTTAAAACTGGCAGATCTTTCATGAAATCAGTTTTCTTTTTCTCCAATTTACATTATTTTACGAAAATTGGCATTTGCTACAGAAGACATTGAAAAACGAAAAGAAAGTTTTCCAGATAAGTAGCAAAGTTTTGTTTATAAATGCAGAAAAGGTGAAATTCGTTGAACTTCATGGAAACTCAAGTATGTCTATTTTGAGAAATTTTGTACTAATTACAATATTTTCAAAGTAAAACAATTTCCCCCTTCTTTTATTGTATTCTTCTGAATAATCACAAAAAATAAATACCTAACCTTGAAATTCTAGAATAAACGTTGAAAATATGTCTATAATATATTTGACATTTTGACCTTATTAAAATCCACTCAAGCGATATAGGTATTATATTACGGAAAATATCTATAGATATATATATACGTAAATAAATTAAAACTCCGGAGATTTAATTGAAAATTTTCCGTATAAAGTATAAGGGCTGTTTGAAAACTATTTCATAACATTTAGTCCCCAAGCGATGGAATTATAAAGTTTTCAAAATTCAAATCGCAATGCATTAAACATCAAAACATTTAACAAGCATTTTTTAAAATTCCAATTGTCTACATAAAATTGTCTATTAAAAGTTAAAATTAATAAATGCGAAAATTTACTTAAATTTTTAAAGATTTTTGTTTAATTTAATTTATTATATTTAGCGTTAGTAAGAATAAAAATTGTCTAAATTAGGATTTGTAGATGAATTGTAAGTTGTTTTTAACTTAAATTTTAATTAAAGTGATATTTTATAATTTCGACAATTTTATTTCTTGACAGCTTGAAGTTATGAAACCTACTGAAAATTATTATTATTATTATTCTACTTGACTGATTGAGATTAACCAATTATATCTACTAAACAGATTTAGATTATAAAAGGTAAAATTTTAATAATGGTCTACTTACGAGATTTTGAAATCATGGCAATTGATAAATTTGGACTCCGTGTTGTTAAAAAATCTTGTACGACGGAAGTATTAAAGTCACGATTGCAAATTTCTGGCAAAAAGACTAAAATCTCTGCACTTGTTTCCAAATCCATGGACGAATTAGCAACTGGAAGAAGAAACCATCCGAGAAAGGTAACAAGCAAGAACCACCACCAGCACTGGCGCAACCAGCACCGGGCCATGGGCCCTGATAACCAATTTACTCCAAACGCACACCCTAAAACAGTAAAAATTTCATTAGGTTAGTAAACTTTCTCTAAAATGGCAAATACTTTCATAAAATTTGATAATTATTTTCTGACGGTTATAATGTAAACATAAAAAAAATGTTTTAAATGTTTAAATTCTCACAAATTTATCTTTACCGAATAAAATAAGTACAATGAAAAACTCGTAGTCATTTAAAAGCCAAACAACTTTATTAGAATCCATTTAGAAGCTTTGTAAAATTCCCCTTATAAAGAAATTTTAAAATGGAAATAAAAATACAATTCCAACGAAATGTAAAATTTTATTCAAAAGATTTAACAATTGTACTTTTTCCAAGTGCAAAAAAAAATTAATGTACATCATTAAAACTTTTATTAAAAAAAAATAAATTTAATATTTATTTTAAATATTCACAAAACAAAGATAAGAAAGATAAAATATAGTAAATCTCTAAAAGCTTGATGAGGTGGAACATCTTTCAACTAAAGAGAACGTGAGGGCAATAAATATTTTACTACTCCCTTAGAATAATTTAACAAAATAAGTCTTATAAATAACTTAAAGCCAAAAAATTAAAAATGAACATTCTAAAGTAAAAAATGAATTTAATTTTTAATAATTCCACTAAAAAGAAATTTTTTCATTGAAAAATATATATTTCCTATTATAATTTAAAATTTGATTTTAAATCCTTGAAATTATTTTCTAATTTACTGCCGCAAGGATTGACATCATCGAACCATAAATGAATTAAATGATGGTTCGATTAACAAACCCCAAAATAAATAATTAATGAAAGTACATTATTGATTTATAAACGGTTAATCTTTTTATAACTCACCGCTAACTGGTCGTTCGATAAATTCTCCGATGTCTTCCGCTTCACCTACGAATCCTCATCAGCCTTCTTTTCCTCATGTTGGTGACTTCCGGTCTTTCCACTCCAGTTTTCTGGACCACTGTCTAAACCTCCATATTGTCATACGAGCTGTATTTTTTCTTTATTCACGATTTATTAACAACAATCAACGAACATTTCTCCTTATGATTCTTGATTATAATGAAACTATTATGAGTCGTTATTAAACTATTTAATTTAATGAACATTAACTTGATATAACTTTACAGCTCGTATAATTTCGAGCTGTACTTTAATGTAAAGCTCAACTCGGTATTAACACAGACTTAGCTGAACTGTATAGGAAAAGTAAAGCCAGTTCTTGAATAAAGAGTCGATGGTAATGTGCGCTGCTCAGTTTCCTGTAACAATCGAATTTAATACCTTTGTAATGTTAACGATATACTTTCCATATTAAATAGTTTCATTAACAAGTGCATTAATTACTTTAGTGTAATATTAAACTAAGGATATAATTATAACATATTACATTATGTAAATAATAGTTAAATTATTATTTATTATTCAATATTAATTACTCTAATTCGAAGCAATGGAACAATGCAACAGTAGACTGAGTGAGATATTTAATAACAATTAGATTAATTAGAATATTATTACACCTTTTGATCTTTTGATCTACCTTTTAATCTCTAATGATAATTCAAGTAAAATTACAAAATAACAAAAATCTTAAATAAATGTTTAATTATTAATAATATCTCGTTCATTATCCACCTTTGTCCCTTGTTCTTCTTACTGACTTAAATTAATGAATAGATTAGGGAATATTATATGTTCTTAAATTAGAAAATATATTTCTTTTAAAAATTTTAATCATCAATCCATAGGATGTAACAAGACAGGTAATTTTACAATTGGGTTCAATTCAAACATATATATAAATTCGACTTTATTTTTGATTGAATATGGATTCAATATGGATGTAATATGGATTGAATATGACGGAAATAAAAAAAAATTTTAAGTCAATTTAGAAGAAAAATATCTCTGTGTAGTTCAATATTAACGAAATTATAAAGATGAATTGATAGCTAAGAAGAGTGCTCATAAATCAAAAAATTGATCGATTGGCGGGAAGGGAAGTTAATAGAGAAATGAGGATGGTCAAAGATAAAGGATAAGTGTCTATAGAATTGAGTAGTTTCTGTATTCAATGTATGTGTACACGATAAGAGGTCAATTCGAATTCGGTTCATGGAAACTACCATTAATTACTATAATTGTCGGTAATAAGTCACTGAACAGCTCTGAGCATCCACTCGACGAAAATGAAATTACGATCCTGATGTTCAGAATGTACCTCATCTCATACCAGTAGAAAATTCCGCTTAGCCATATACATACGATTCTAAACGAAATTCCACTTCTAACTAGATTCCACAACCTCACACAAATATCATTGCAAAACTAATTTATATTAAACTAATTCATCAAATATGAAAATTCGGAAATACATCACCATGTACGAACAATATATAATCTCACAATTAGAATGAAAAAAGATCGTCAATGAGGAAAAGGAAAATCTGAACAAAATTGCACTTAATCATTTTGTCGGGAAGAAGATAAGAAAGTTTGGCGAGTTAAGTAGAATTCACCAAATTGTGCGAATCTAATTTTAGATCAATATTATCGCATATAAATTCTTCAAAGTATATTACCCTGTGAACTCGAGTCTAAATTCAGAAGGATAATTATCATATTGAAAGTTTTGAGCGTACTATATGTAACTAGTATGACAAAATTTATCATCTTGGAATGTGCGAATTAACAAAGAATGAGGAAATTGAATAGAAGAGGAGTTTGGCGCGAGTAAGATTCACCAACCAAACACAAGTATGACACTCCGCAGTGATGCTGGTCAACCCAAGAATTCAACAATACCTATTGTAAAATTAAAGCATCCGGTATAATCACCATTGTACAAAAGACTTTACTTTGCTTTATTATAGTCAAGTATAAACTATAAAACTATTAATAAACAATTTCTAAATGATATTAATTATGCTTATCGTAATTTATTGCCTAATCTTGTACAACTATTGTAGATGGCAGTTTGATTAAAATGGATCTTCATCTTTATAATATCCCCAGCATAGTTTATAATTGATGAAAGATTTCATCATGTTCTTGAACAGGGGAAAAGCTCACGACAGAACAATTTATCGCACAGAAACTTTGTTAAAAGTGACAACCTCTACAAATAATGATAGAGCGAGTTGAGGGGGAATTATATATAAATTTCCGCATAAGTCAAATTTGAATAATACGAGACACCAGGAATTTAAGGTCGTTGATCATAAACGAAAATTTCAAATTCCACTTACAAGCGTTTTAATCTTCTTCAAAGAAGTATTTCTAATTTATTTCTGAATAATGTAAATGCAATATGTCAATTAAATATTGTATATTGAATTACATGAGATATAGATTATTATAGAGAAAAATTGAAGAAGAATGAAAAGGAAAATTTAATTTAATATCGGCTAAAAAGGCAAAATAAGGATTAATTGGTTAAATGATTAAAGAGTATTACATATTTAGTTAACTTTCCCAAGAATATAAAGTCGAGTGTTTTATTTAATTGCATACAAAGGAATAAGTGGATAAAATATAAGGTAATTGAGAATTAAAAAAAAGAATAAAGATCGTGTTTTAAAATACGCCAAAGAAAGTCAAGGGGCAATTATACGACCGGATTTTCTTATTGAAATTTCTTTCTCAGTAACTGCAAGACGTATTTTTCTTTTATTCATTTTTCATTCTATATATTATCGTACCATCTACCATAACAGTCTACTAATTGTATAATAAAAATATTTTAATGATAAAAAAATAATTAATTAATAAAAAATAGTAAAATAAATACTAGAATAGTAAAATCAAATTAATAATCATAATAGTAAATAGCGTAAACCGAAATATGTCCGATTTAATATTTTAAACATTTCCATATAGACAAAAGCAAAAGTTAATATTATTCATAATTATTTAGTTTCAATAAACAGGGAAAAGCCGATATTTAATAATTTTAATTCATTTTTTGGTAAACATAAAGAGACGAAATTCTTTATTATATTAATTTTAATTTTCTCTTTGATATGCAAAAAATAAATTGCAATAAATTGACTCGATTTACGTCATAGCTTTAGCAAATTTCATCCAGGAAATATTAATTTTCACATATTTAATATATCGTCAAAGAAAATCACCGTTGTATTAGTAATAATTTAATAACTATAGTGGAGGAAAATTTTATTAATTATCTGATATAAAAAAAATTTACTAGAACCAAAGACTTTAAATTGAATGATTATTAATGGAATTGACATAAATAGAAGTGAAAAAGTTTTTGCGCAATAAGAGGCACTCTTAAATTGAAAGCAGTTTTTTCATTTTAATTCACTTAGTTTAATTCGTTTTACTTCATTAGTTTACTTTCATTAACTCATTTTTTTTCTCTTTTGTAAATCGAGATTTCTTGCTACTTTTTATTCACTAAAATTACTAAAAGACAAACAAATCGTTAAAGCCGAAATTTGTTTGGCGCCGAAAGAATCATTTTTTTGCAAAAAAAGAAGAAACAAACAATCTGCAAACTTCTTGGAACGAACTTCATATTGTTTTTATTGCATATTATATGAACGCAAACACACACACACATTTAAAGAATTTATTTTCCACATATGTGTATGTGTGAACCTAATAAGGTAGGAACGGAGAATTTTTATCAAGTAGAAGAAGAAAAAAGAGAGGCTTTCCTTTTAGAAATTTCGGCAATTCCAAACATTCGCGAAAAAGTTAGAAATAATTTTATCAATTTGCAAAAGAAAAAGGAAAATTAAATTTACCATTATCTAGAAACAAATCTTGGAATACTACAATGAAAATCGATATTTTATAAGTTTAAGATAATCTTAAATATCGCTTTCTGGATTTCAATAGCATCAGAGCACTAGATTAATTTGTACTTCTTCGCTTTTTCCTTCTCTTTCTTCAAAATTACTTTCTAGATAAAACTCTGAGTTGAGAAAAATCGAAGGGAGAAAATTGGTATTTTATCATTGTTACTATAAACGTAATTTAGATTTTCTATCATTCAGGTATCAGCATTTATTTAGAATGTATTTCCTACAGAATACTAGATTTAAATTTATTATCTTAATTTGTTAAACTTTGAATTATTTTCGTTTTATTTATAATATTTGAAGATAATCTAAAGAAATTTTCTAAATCAGGGTTTGTAGGTATATTGTAAATTGTTTTTAATAATTTAATTTTAATTAATGTGATTTTTTAAGATTTTGATAATTTTATTTCTTGACAGATTGAGGTTATGCAACCTACTTGACAGATTAGAATTATGTAACCAAATATTTACTTAACAAATTGAGATAATCTAACCAACGATCCCAGGGACCTTCTCCTACAAAGCTAAAGGCCTAATGGTGGTTCAGTAGGTAAAGAACAGTCAAGATGTGGTTATCAATAGGTCAGACAGAACAAGAGCGATTAGCCTGAAATAACCTGGAAGTGCTAACTATATAGGTATCTGGTTATTCAAAAATTGTGAAAACAAGAAAAAAATTGATTAATCCTGGCGTTTTATTGCACTTTTGATAAATTGAAAACATAAAAATAAATCTTGCGGGAATAATTTACGCACCCAATTCTACTGCGTCATGAGTCTAATGTGTTTCATTTATATTATAATTTTTCTTGGAGGGAGGTCAATTGAGCAGCTAATTTACTTTTCAGTGGGGTCTTAACCTGGACAATTTATTTATGTTAAAAAAATATTCTTTTTTGAGTTTAGTCTCCCCCTCTCAAACAAACATTATTAATCTTGGATTAAAGTTACAAAAAATTAATTCTAGAAGCGTTACTGAAAAACTGATACTAACAATAATATATCAAAATCGCAATTAAAAACTTTTATCGTTCTTTACAATGATGATATTCTTATATGTATTATCCTTAAATATTTTTGTTATTATAATTTTAAAAAAAACTCTGGTTTAAAAGAATTTCAAGAAGGTTACAGAAGTTTATGGTGTATAAAGATGACCTAGACAGAAATACGAGCTGGAAAACGTGCAAAAACTCTACGACGTCCAGTAACCCTTTTGTTGAATCTAGTACACATTTGAAAAGTTGACCACAAGTACAGTGTCTTCTTCTCAAGTTAGTACTTTGAGAAAGAACTTTTTTTCTTATATTTTCCTCCTTGTCTTCATACTCTCAAGAACAGTAGAACTCCAAGTGGCTTAGTTACACTTGTTTATAAAATTAACTTCACTTCGAGGTCACCTTTTCAAATTCTCAAGTATATACTTATAAACTTTTTACGAGAAAATCCAATAAAATAATTAACTTACAAAAATAACTATCCACTCAAAAAATAAGAATTACTTTTACAATATGGCGCATAAGTCACTCAAAATTTTTTATCTTTACAAAAAAATAATGCTGCCTACAAATAAAACTACAAACTTTGAAAATATTTGGTACAATAATTTTCTTTAAATAGATTCTAAAAAAATAACCTGTCGTTATCAGGATTATCAGTTTTAAATTATAAATTCAAATTGAAGATAGTTGGTTACATAGCTTTAATCTGTCAAATAATGAAATTAATAAAACAAATTTATAAATTCAAAGTTTTAAAACAATTTAAACTTTTTTTTAAATATAAATTGTTTTACCCGCATATTTAAATTAATTACTCCAAATTAATTCTAATTAAATTTTATTTCGGAGAAACTAACGAAACTAAAAACTATGATAAAGAAAAGAAAACAGTGTTTCGAAAACTCCTGGAAACGATGTGAATTAATTTTGTTTTGTTTTTTAAGAGAAAATGTTGTTGGTTACGTAGAAAAGTCTTTTATTCTCACCCAAATGTCTGCCGGAAATTTGTACTTTTTAAATGCGGGCCAATCCTTGTTGTTTACGTTTCAAGAATATCTCTCAATGTCCCATTTGCGAGGACACTGGTTCACATAGAAAATCGATTAGCAGATATAGTCAATCGGAAATTGAAAAAGAAATGGAAAAATACGAACGAATTATTAGTTTATACTTTTTATCAAACACACATTCAGTGAAATGTACCATATAAGCATGTTTCCTACCGCAAGACATCGGAAATTAATTGTTAAAAAGTACTATACTATTTTCGCTTTTCTTTAATCAAATAAGAATCAACTTTTTCAAACGTCCTTTGATTCCGTTAAAAATTAAAATTTATCGACACTGAGTTCAGACGATTTTCATAAACATGAGTGGAAATTTATCATCAGTCGAATTTAGATATTTCCATTCATGTAAAATAATTTTAAAATAAAAAAAAGTATAATAGAAAAATTCTTCGGGCAGAAAATTATTAATTTTCTTTAATTGTTTGAATTTAATTAAACTATACATTATACTCTAATAAATATCCGTAGGTCAAGAAAAGTTCCTTTTGTAAGAAAACGACTTAAAAGAAGTAAACAAAATAAATTTTTCTGCTTTGCGGAAACAAATACGAGGGAGAAAATAAAGAAAAGAAAAAAAACAAGTCTAGAGCAGAAAAGTAATAAAAGTTTTTCATCTTAATGATATTTAAAATTCTAAACGTTAAGTCGACAATTCACATAAAAATTACAATGAAACCAAAATAAAGGCGTATGGGAACAAAAAAAAATCGTAACAACCAAGTTTTAATTATCACATTTTCACCCTGTTGAATTTTATTATATTTGAAAGATTTGCATATTTAAGCGTGTCGGATCAATATAAAAAAAAATATATATATCTGACCATTTTCACCAAGAGTTTATGTACTTTAATTGAAATTTTCAGATACCAAAAGCTCAAGACTTTTCGATAAGAAAGATTCAAGCTAATCGGCCTGCTTTTCTGAATCTCAAACTTTTCTTGCATAAGCATAATACTAGGTCACTTCTGAAATCGTGGTAAATTTTATATAGTCGTTGGATCGATCGAGCTCAGTTGGGTATATATATCAGAAAACATTTGTTTGCTTTTTTTGGTGTGATTAATTTCTTATGTTTCAAAACTTGTTCACATTAAATTATTTTTAATCACTTCAATTAGATACACCTGTGATTTAATATTTTTTAATACGTGTATTTGGCAACAACCAAAAAATTAGTTTCCTTTCAATGATTTAATGGATAAAATAGTAATAAATGAAAATTTATAAAATTCATTTATAAAACTCATATTAAACTTTTAATATGAAAGTTGAAATTTAAATCACTTTTGCAAGTTAATAATTTAAATTCAACTGAAAGTTGACTTTTATACACAAAATTTCACTAATGAAAATGCAATAAAGATTAATATTAACTATAAACATGTTTATATTGAAATATAAAATTCAAAATTTAAGTACCCTTATCATCCGGTCTAATTGAATAAAGCTCACGAGTAAAATGAATCGAGATAAATTGATACTGTGCAAAAGACAATATTGCTAAATATAACATTCATCATTTATCAAATAGTAATTTTTTATTTAAATTAATTTTCTAATTTTTACAAACTGATTAAAAATTTTTTCAATTCAACAATATTCCAACATTGATAGGACATCAAGAGCTTTAGTGAAAAGTTAACTTTCTGCATTTAAATCCTTCTAAAAAATTAATTCCAGATTTAAATCTAGGATTATTTTAAGAGGAGATTTTTTTATATGCGGCTTTAATTTGTATGAAGGTAATAAAAAAAAGGGAAAGTACATGATAAATAAATCCTTTGCTCTCACAAAATGGTACAAAAGCGAATCCCTACACTGAAAAAAAGAATTATTTGGATCAAATAAAAATTATTTGATCCAATTAAATGATTTAATTGTCTATTATCCATTAAATCTGTATTCGAACCAAATAAATATTTACTTGAGCTAAATATTTTATTTTATAGTGCCAAATAAATAGTCATTTGTATCAAATATGAATTACTTAAATCAAATAAATGTTTTAATTGGTGCAAATAAATAATGCCTTGAATCAATTGTAAAAATTATTATATTCAATAATGTAGGTTTTTTGATTCAAATATATATTTATTTGAGCCAATAAAATATTTTTTTTAAAGTAATAAAAAATTTATTTGAACCAAGTATTTCATTATTCAACATAAGTAATTAAGTTAATTGAATCTAAAGTCTCTTTAATTGCTTCAAATAAATATTTATTTGTGCCAATAAAATATTTTTTTTAAAGTAATAAAAAATTTATTTGAACAAATAAATTTTATTTGTATCAAAAAAAAAGTTTTTTGATGCAAATAAATCTAAATTTGACTCAAATAAGAAATTATTTAACTCAAGTGAACGTCATTCTACAATAAAATAAAGAAAAAAAATTAAATAAATAATAAAAATTAATAATATTGAAATTTATTTTAAGTTTCTAAGACTGAATAACGCCTACACACACGTCCTACATGAACTGTAAGAATTAAATTTAAATTTGAACCCTACGGGGATAGAACCCAGAA
>JUFY01028423.1:0-24062 GCA_001855655.1 Leptopilina clavipes | reverse complement strand
CATTTCATGCGTTTCGGTATTTAAATCTTGCAAGTCGAGCTCGCGTGAAATTAGAATATATTCGTTAAATGTGAGATTCGGCACGTCACTTGTTGTGGATCCAACGATTTTTAAACCCACCATTGCGTATATATAATTTACATCGATTATACTTATGTCTGTTTCCGGTTGGGGGAAAATTTGCATAATGTGGTCCTCGAAAACTTTTCTAATCGACAATGGAGTGAGGGCAGAACTGTAATTTCTCTTCGAGCAGTATTCTTTGCTTGTGTAGATTTGGGTGAGATTTTGTTGAACTTTTTTCTTAAACGCTGAGTAAGTGATATTATCTGCCGTATTGATTACGTTTGCCAAATATCCATAAATGTTGCCATAGTCGGAAAACAGAACATTGCTAATGATGTACTGATACGTTTCATTAACGTATCTCATGTCGAGCGTTTCATTCTCACCACCGCCGTAGAGATCACTTCCTCTAAGAGCCTTTTTCAGTAGTTGAACCTTCGCCTTGGATTCATTTTCCGATTTGTGGAGAAATTCAAATAGTGTATTTAGTACAGGAACAGAGTGATTTCGCTCCTCAAGTGTAACTAAGTCGTTGTTGTAAAAGTATAAACCGATAATGTTTATATAGTTACAGACAGAAAGAAACTGAAAGTTTGATGTTTCTTCGATAAATTTTGGTGGGTTGTCCATCATAAATTAATGTTGATGTCCGCTTTTGGCCAATTGTTCCTGAAACTGATTATAGTTTTCTTGTTTTATATTAAGTTAATTACTAATTAAAGGTTTAAAAATAAATTTATACAAATTTGGTTAAATTAAAATTGTCAACAGAATGTATTTCTTTATTTTTTATTATTTTTTGTATCGATTCATCAATACTGCCTTGGAGCACTGCTACACGTTTATATCAAGATTAACACGATATGACGTTTTCAAATTAATTACAATTTTTACCATGTATATTGTAATTTTTCCTCCTTCGTGGCAAATGTTAAAGAAAATCGTCTTTTTCGAAAAATTCTAACTCGACTGTTACTTTTTCACTATCGTTAATAATTATTATTTATACTACTACAGAAGTATTTAATCTTTGAATTTATAGAAGAAAAAAAATGTTACGTTCTGTTTAATTCGTTTTTTGTATGTTCAGTTGTTTATTAATATATTTGATTAATATTTATTGATATCTAAAAAAAATTATCATTTCATTATTCTGTACTTTAAAATCATTTACACGTGTATCAAGTAGACATCGAAATCAATTTACCATTTTTAATTAACGTTCACGTGTTTTCGAAAGGGTTGAATTTAATTCTAGTTGCTTCAGACAAATTGATATGTAAACAAAACAAGTAACAGTATTTAATATAAAGAAAAATATAATGGTACTAATATGTAACTCCATTAGTCATGCGGAAATTATTATTATTTACATATGTAAAGTTGAGACTAATATTGATTTTAAACTGTGAAATTTTTTTTGTAAATAATTCGTAAATGACAATTGAAACATGGTAAAATTTTATTTGAATAATGAATAAATAATTCTTGGAGGGGCACAGTTGCATGTCCGTCTGGTTCAACGAACACGTGTGGAAAATGATTTAGTCGAATTGAATTTTAATTTTATTATTTATTTTAATGACAAGCATTAACGTGAATGGAATAATCAGTTTATTAACTTGAATAGGTAAATTTAATTCAATCGAATAACATTGATTTAACTGGATTTTCTGATTTATTAATTATTGTAGGTAAACTCATCACGTAGAGGTTAATGCATTACATATTGTCAGTACGAAGGTCACAGATTCAATTCTGGTTAATTGTAAAAATTTTTCTTTCGATCTTAGAGAAAAGAAAGAAATCGCAGCGTAAAAAAAATATTTACATTGGTGGTAACACAGTAAAAATAAAATTTCAAATATTCCTTCAAACCACTGAGTAAAATTTAGTTTCTTTGGTCAGTAGTTCATAGAGGTTATTTGCCATCGTAATCATTCTTTTTTCCGTTGAACTTTGAAAATCTTGCGATTTTATAATCAACACTTTCTGGCCGTGAATATATTCATAATAAATATTGTCTATAGTTACTTCAAAACCCGAAGTCACTACATGAAAAGAAGTGTCTTTGTTTAGAGTTCGACTAATGTCCACAGCACCCACTTGATTTCTCAACTGAATTTCAAGTAATAATGGAACTTGTAATGAAGCTCCAGGATTGTTTAAAAATTTCACAATTTCAAAATCACGCGATGAGGACATTTTTCTAATCGCACCAAATGAAACAACTTTGTTTTTGTTGAGAGATTGATAAAGCATGTCTGAAAATTCCTTACTAATGTATTCTCCACGATAAAGTAGAATTGGAGTCATTAATTGATGATCAGATTGCCTAAGTGCGAGTCGATTGACTGCACATTCAAGTCGTAAAATTCCATCCGCATTGACTAATAATGTGTTTTTTATGTAAGAATACAGAACGTAATAGTCTTCAAAGCGAAAGAGCTGTTGGACGTTTTCTATCTTTTTGTAATTTTTAAAAACCTCTTCGACATTTTGGACATAAATGGAACCATACACGTCATGAATTCTTCTTGTTGCTTCCGGTAATTCAATGATTTGGTCTAAATTCTTATTCCATAACACGTCCTCAATGAATGGATGACTCTTTATTTTCCAAGTGTCATAAAACCGCAAAATTTCCATCCTACTGAAATCTTTGGCCAACATGTTGTAGGATGGCAATAAACTATTACTGTCCCCTTTCGTGTTGAGAATGTAATTTGACAAAAATGTTCTTGATGATTTAAAGGTACTTACGGGTGCATTATCGGCCATGAAATTGGCAGCTTTCGTAATGCTCTTCATTCTTGGTGAATCTATTATATTTTCCTCTAGGAACAGATTATTAATGTCCCGCTGTCTCAAGTATTGCCAATAACCTTTCGATATGCCGTGATTCTTTAATTGAACGTTCAAAACTTTTTTGTTTGCTGTAAAAAACGTATCCGTTATGGTAAAGAAGACGTCATTAAATGTTAGGTAATAGTCTTGTAGATCATCATGAAAGTGGGTCAAGTCGACAAAACCATTTGGAGAATCAAAGGTTAAGTGATATCGTATTTCTGTTTTTAGTGCAAATGGATTTATTTTCTCGGTTGCAATTATGCCTGGTGGTTTGTTTCTCAATAGAGTAATGTCATTGAAGTAAAAGTTCTGTCCTTTCAGACTTCTTATGAAATCGATGTTCTTTTGTCCTTTTAAAACTTGAGTGCACCAGAGTTTGATTGGCATTTGGCGTGGAATTTGCATGTCGGCTTGAATAAGGGCTAATTTATTTACAGATGTACGTAAAAAATTTATATTCGTTTTGTCTGTCTTTATAAATGGCAGACCATAATTTTTCCACGTATTTAGAATTTCTACATATCTTGTATAGGTTGGGTTCTTTATGAGGCTTTTGTAGAATCGATGAGAAGGTTTTATTGCCGCTTGTTTTGATGTCATGGGAATATTATCGAGGTCTTTTTTTTCGTACGAATGTAGTAAAGCGGAAGCTGGACCTTTTGATGCTACACCTACTTCTCTGACCGCTTGTGGAATGTTCGCTTCCTGCAAAGCGAAATTTGGACCTTTTGATGCTACACCTACTTCTCTGACCGCTTGTGGAATGTTCGCTTCTTGCAAAGCGAAATTTGGACCTTTTGATGCTACACCTACTTCTCTAACCTTGTCTGGAGTGTTTGCCTCATGTATATTGTGTCGATATTCTTTAGCGTATTCTCCCTTTGATATCACTTCTACTCTTCTCACCTTTCCTGGAATTGAGTCAAATTTTTTGTGAACGTATTGTTGAAGAGTACCTTTAGTTTCTAAAATATCTATTCTTCTAATTGTATCTTCAATTGTATTGGGGACTAATTTATTAACAAACGAAGGAGCTTTCTCTCCAGTGTTCAAAAGATCTGCTAAAGATAGGGAATAGAATAAATCAGTAGATTTCTCAAAGTCAGGTTCTCTTTTGATTCCTTTCGACGTCCCCGGAAGTTCGGACTTGACTACTTGGGGATAGTTCTGACCTGTATTACTCACAGCTTCGTTAATTAGGGGAAAATTGTAGACAACGCTTCTACTGGAAGCATCAGTTTGTGGATAAAGTGCTATGTTTCCTCTAGAAGAGTCCTGAAATTGAGTATTTTGAAATTGTTCGAAATTATGTTGCACGTTTTCTCTGGCACTGACGTCATTCTGATGTACCTCTTGGTATTGTAATGCATCACTTTCAAGAGGTTGGTTTAAATTTTCCGTAGACTTCTCAGCAGGTACTTTATTCCACTTCATTGTATTGTGATAGACTTGATAATTACGCACAATGTTTATATTATAATTATCTAGAAACATTTCCTCCAACAGATAACCAACTCGATGGAGAATGTCATTCTTGTTCATTTTTAGTTCCGCTTTAAGCACTTGACCAGTTTCTGGAATGTACTGTTTGTAGAAAATTTCACTAGTGGGAGATTTAACCGGTACAACAGGGATTTTAGAAGTGGATCCTTCGATGGTCCTTAATTCGGCAGTTCTTCCCAATGATGTGACACATTCAGGACCGAAATAGTGCGATCCTCCGGGATAAAGGTATCTAACGATGTTGTAACCGTTTCGCTCGTCTAGAACAACTGGTACTAAGCCTGTTAGATCGGGTACTAAGTTTACATCTTGGTTTACATTTCTTAGGAATGATTTTAGTAATGATAGAATTTTTCCAAACACAGGAACGTTCTTAACACGGGACAGCATGTTTTGAAATAGTTTGCGAAATGCTTTAATGCCAACAAAGCTCACTTTGTAAAGTAGTTCAAATCCTGGATCGAGGGTTCGAAAAGTGGCCATCGTCAAATCGGTAAAGAATCCTCGATTCAGAATTTCTCTAGCTACGGTACGAACTGCCATTCTTGTAATTTGGTTCAAGGACGTAATTAACGGCAATCTGGTGATAGTTCCCGCTCTTGCTAGTGTATTAGTAAGCAAATGCATTTTACCAAGATTCAACGTCAATCCTTTGCTTATGGTGGCTGTGTATTTTGCCGCCAGACCCGCAAATGGAATAAGACTGAGAACATCCAAACTGCAACTGTATGCGGCTTCTACTCCTCTGCCGGACCTGCCACTTTCGATGCAATTGTAAAATGGTATCAAAGATTTGACAAAATTCAAGTATTTCTCTCCCAGAGTTTCCTCATAATAGTACTGTTTCAGTCCCTGTATAAACTGTTTCGTTTTGATTTCGGCAACTCTTTCAACAAACATTTTGTAATCTTCCTGTTCGTATTTAAGACATCGGGCAAATGGTGCGGTTTCCATTTTTAATGACGAGTCGTTAGCAACAGCATTGGCGAAATTTCGTTCGTTTCCATTGCTACTAAGTAAAGTTAGATAATTATTCTCCTGTCTAAGGGCGTAATAATGCGACTTTTTGCTTTCCTTTACTATCGTAAACAGAAGGTATATGTCAGTGTTCTTTTTCCTCGGTACAGGTGCACAGTAAGTGCAACGCATCGGATATTCAGGAACTTGTGCGAACTTCACAACCGAATTCGAATCCATTACTTCCACTAATTTACTGTCCGTTAGGACTTTCTCAATTGAATTTTTCTCAATTTCTTTGTATGTCTTTTCAACATTTGTGAATTGACTATCATAGACAGTTTCTAAATTTGGTAGAAAGAAACTGCACTGACTAGGAAGGAAAAATATTGCTAACCAAGTGAAGAGCGTTTTGTATGTATATACATCCTGTGAAGATACTTCAGAATAGTTGGAATATTTACAGATAAATTGAAGTATTTCCGTCGCAATAACAGTCCGACTCTTTAAAACACCCAGTTGCTTCTCTAGTTTGTAATGGAGACTGTTCTTTAGATTTTCCGTTACAATTCTTCCCACAGTCGAATCAATGTACAGGAACAAATTTTCGTACGCTTCTTTCCAAAATTCCACCGTTAGGTTTTTATTTACTTTATGGAATTTCTCCTTCTGCTTAAAAGCGTAATAGAACAAAGCTGGAGCAGAGAACAACTTCAATATCATTTCATGCGTTTCGGTATTTAAATCTTGCAAGTCGAGCTCGCGTGAAATTAGAATATATTCGTTAAATGTGAGATTCGGCACGTCACTTGTTGTGGATCCAACGATTTTTAAACCCACCATTGCGTATATATAATTTACATCGATTATACTTATGTCTGTTTCCGGTTGGGGGAAAATTTGCATAATGTGGTCCTCGAAAACTTTTCTAATCGACAATGGAGTGAGGGCAGAACTGTAATTTCTCTTCGAGCAGTATTCTTTGCTTGTGTAGATTTGGGTGAGATTTTGTTGAACTTTTTTCTTAAACGCTGAGTAAGTGATATTATCTGCCGTATTGATTACGTTTGCCAAATATCCATAAATGTTGCCATAGTCGGAAAACAGAACATTGCTAATGATGTACTGATACGTTTCATTAACGTATCTCATGTCGAGCGTTTCATTCTCACCACCGCCGTAGAGATCACTTCCTCTAAGAGCCTTTTTCAGCAGTTGAACCTTCGCCTTGGATTCATTTTCCGATTTGTGGAGAAATTCAAATAGTGTATTTAGTACCGGAACAGAGTTATTTCGCTCCTCAAGTGTAACTAAGTCGTTGTTGTAAAAGTATAAACCGATAATGTTTATATAGTTACAGACAGAAAGGAACTGAAAGTTTGATGTCTGTTCGATAAAGACTGAGCCATTGTTCATCGTTAATGTTGATGTTGTCTAATCCTTTGTGGTTAGTCGTTCCTAAAACTGATAATAGTTTTTTGCTTTTAGAACAAGTTAGCGATATATAGAGTAGTTTGGTTTAAATGTTTGATTACGTTTTACCTAGTTTGTTTTCTTTTGAAGTAGATTATATATTGAAGAAGTGGCGGCTGATTTTTAACAATCGTTGCTGATTTCTACTATTCGAATAACGAATTTGTCTTCATGAACATTGCTTCTACTGTATATTATTCCTTTCTTTGTGTGTTCAGTTGTTAGTAATAGTTTAACATATATTAATGTCTAAATAGATATATTAACACGTGTATTCAATATTGATTTTAGATTATACAGTTTTCGACGTTAAAATTATCTTTGGATAACAACCATCTCTAGAGTAAAACAGGAATTTTATTTAGAGATAAAATCAATTGATTTATAGTTTATAACCGAATTATTAAGAACATTAATCAAAAGAAATAGTAAGGGGGGCGATAAAATTTTGAGCCCAAAATAATAAAATTAAGCGTAAATTAATGATTTAATTAATCATACCTTACAGCGTAATATTTCATCAAGCTTACCGTGCAACATTGCTACAAGATTACGTGGCAAGCTTGCCAGAGTTTCTTGAATGTATCTCAAAAGCATACGATTTTACGGTGTCTCGTCAAAAGCACGTTTCAAGATAAAATTTGAAAATGATGAGAATTTGAAATTCGGAATGATGAAGCAAAGGAAATTTCTTGATTTTAATTTAGGTTGTTTGGTTTTTTCATCCGTAATGACTAATGTAGCACCGGATATGCAACGTTTAAAAAAAATTGTCTCTTGTTACAGATCAAGGAATGGGTGTTTGAGATGAGCGACGATCCGTTTGAGGTACGTTTGCGTGACATTCATGAACTCCTGGAGGATGAGTACAAAGAGAGTCTGAAGCGTCAGGCGATGCTTGCGGCAAAAGTCGAGGAACTCTGTCGGACGCACTTCCTCCTGCCGGAAGAGAAGGTGGAGAAGCTCTACACGAGTTTGGACAAGAAGAACGCAGAGATTTATGTTCAACGCTGGAAGCAGATGCAACGGGCCGGACCTTCTAGGACACGTCTCTTTGCCTGGACAATGAAGGATCTGGAGATTCTAGCTCTTGCCGATCCATCCATTGACGGGACTGAGCGCGCTATGGAAGCAATTCAGGAAATGGATTTCGAAACCCCTTGGCCTGAGGATGGACTGGAATTTAGTATTCTCTGGGTTAGGGGGATTTCCCTCAAGTGTGCCGAATGGAAATTGCAGCTTCGGGACTTTCCCCAACCGCTGCTTCTTGTTGAGGAGCTGAGTATTTGGGGAAGATTGGCCGGAGCCGAAGCTCTTGCGCCCCCAAGAGCAAGGAGAACCGTTCGGATTGAGGTCGGCGCCCCTTGGCCGGACATTCAAGTAGAAAGGGGTATGACGTCGTTGAAGTACTACCATGATCTCAATTGGGACATTGACAAGTACAAGTACGCGTTCGGTCCTTGTTGGGAGCCGGTGATTGCCCAGTGTAATCTCAGTTTCGAGAGGATTCTCCATCCTTCGCGTGATCCGAGTCCTCCGTTACCTTTCTGGGACAAGATGCGCTTGATGCTCCATGGAAGATTGACACTGTGCGTGAAACAATTGACGGTCCTTCTTCACGCGTCACTAGATCCGTACAACACCACAGAGGAAATGGAGTTGACTTGGTCCAGCCTCGAACTTGACTGGACGAATGGTAAAATCATAATCAAGGGCGATCTCGACGTGTACGTTCGTACTGCCAGCAAATATGATGATTGTCGACTTCTTCATCTGCCGAATGTCCGCCTGAGTATGAAACTCGCCTGGGTTTGCTTGGGTGATCCGCGCGATCATCATGCCGCGATACCGTGTGCTCCTGATCGTCTGCCGGAATACTCCAGTAATCAGGAACATGACTCCTTTCGAGCGTTTCGCTCCCAAAATCTCAATGTCCGACTGTCTTTGGAGACGAAACCGACTGGTTCGCCGAATTCGACGAGCGCACCAACGGCGACACTCTACGGGAGTACGCTCAGGTGGTTTGAGAATTTGAAATTCATTCTCTCGGGCGCGACAAGGCCGACTAGGAAGGGTGCCCTGTTTAAGAACACCAGGGCAAGGAAGAAGCAGCTCAGTCGGCATTATCGCAAAGTCAGGTTGACCCTGGCTTTTCATCGATTCCATGTGAGCTATTGGATGTCCTTCGCAATGCAACGGGGTTTCGAGGTGACCGGCGGAAGAGTTGGCTGCAGCTCGGAGCATAATTTATCCCTTCATCCAATAGACGATGGTTTGATTCACAGGCCGCGGGCCGAGTGGTCGGTGGTTTACATGAATTGCGAACTGAGCGACGCAGAGATTTGGCTGAAATCGGCATTGCAGGAGGAGGGAGAGAGTGAATCTTTGAGCCAGCCGGTGGAGAAGTGTTACTGTCTCAGCGTCGAGAGGGTGAGTTACGGACGAGAGGCGATGGTGGCCGGTGTCAGTGGCGACACACCAACGCATCGACTTGTCGTACACGATCTGCGAGGCGCTTGGACCGTGACAAATCGCGATGTCGCTTTCGCCCTCTTTGATTCCTTTATCAAGACGCAACAACTCAAGAAGAATCTCTCCACATTCGGTCTGAAGGGCTTCCACCGTGAGAAGGGTTCGACCCCCAACAAGAATCGAAATCAAAGTTCAAAGACACCGACCCCAGTGACGCCGTCGTCGACAGTGACGAAACCACAACAGGGCGAAGCTGCCGAGATGCTTCAGCGACTGATTGCTGAAGCGGGCAATAAACCCGTGGCCTTCAGTGACGACTTATCGGTTCAAACCCGGGGTCAGCAGTTACGAGGACTTGCCGCCTGCCATCAGGACGACGTTCTTCATAAAAACTGGCTGATCGCTCTGGTCAATAGTCAAGTTCTACTGAAGGGGATCGAGACTCGTGGTTACGTGATTCTCTCAGCAGCGAAGGCGGAAATTTTGCAGAGGATTCATCGACCCGTGTGGAAGGATCGAACCCTTGTGTCGAAAACAACTTGGGTTGGCTCTCTGGAGTGTATGCAGTATTACGCGACCGTCAGTGCCAACACCGATGGGAATATCATTGACAACATCATGTGGCTCACACTCGACAATATTCAGGAGAAGGATTCGACCGTGATTTCAGGATTGCCCGACGTTCCGGCTTTGGTTGGGTCCGGACAGAGTGTTGGTGGTGTCGTGAGTCAAACGGTCGGTGGTGGTGGTGGATTGCAGCATCAGCTTCAACGAATCGTCTCCCGCTGTAAATGCGAGTTCATCTACGTCGGCTATGGACAAGCTCTGGACGCCGATCTCCTTGACGAAGTCCCACCACCACCTGGCGAAGAGGTTTCCCTCTGGGAACGGCGCGAACTCTCCGCCGCCGATGCTTTTACTCTAATGCATCACGATCTCGACGTCTGCACCAATTCCCTCCAATACGCAATGATCCTCGACGTCGTTAATAATCTTCTCCTCTGCGTTGAACCAAGACGCAAAGAAGCACTCGAACGTCTCCAGCGAATGAGATTCCAGCTCCAATTGTCCGCCGAGGACCAGAAACGTCCAATTCAACAGTTGCAGAACATCGTCCGGGGTCTGGTGTCGAAACTACGGCGCCTGGAGAAGGAGACCTACTTGGTCCACAAGGCACTCGCTGACGATCACAGTGAGGAATTAAAGACGGAAATGAAGCGTTTGGAACTGAGAGTCTTCGAGTGCAAAGAACAATTAAATTTACGAGCCGATGAATTGGACGTAATGTTGAGTTGTTACAAGGAGACAACGACACCTGCCACGGCTACGGCGACTCTTAAGGATAAGTCCGCAGCGGTTACGAGAGCTGCCGAAATATGTTTCAAGCACGCACAATGGAGATTGACTGATGCCGACGGACAGTTGGGAATTGCCGATCTGATATTGACGAATTTTTTGTACACAAAAACGAGCAAAACTGATGATTCCGTGGAACATTTATTGGAATTGGGCTACGTGCGAATGACCAATCTTCTGCCAAATCAAATTTACACGGAGGTTTTGGTGCCGACTGAACTTCAGAGTAACATGCCGGTTGATCGACAGCGAGCGCTCAGGGTTTTTTGCAGGGAGAAGGCACCAGTCGCTGGTATTTCCGTTAAGGAGCATTTTGAAATTAATGTCGTCCCCCTCACGATTGGTAAGTTTTTTAAGTTTTTCAACCATATTTTAGCCATTTTCCGTACTAAAAATAGATTTTTTTTCTCTTTCTTTTCTAGGTCTGACGAAAAAATTTTTCAACACGATGCTGAAATTCTGCTTTCCTGAACGTGATCCAGAGGGAATTGAGGAGCCAACGGCACCTCAGAGAGACTCCTCGTTCTATGTTCCAATGGAGAGAAAGGACGATGTCGATAAAATGAAAGAGAGAGCTGACAAAAACAAATTATTTATTTACATTAAAATACCGGAAGTGCCAGTTCGAGTTTCCTACAAGGTATGTATATTGCCTCCAAAAAAAGTTTATCTTGTTTTTAGAAATTATTGAATTATTAATTTAAATAGATTAATAAAAATAAACAGTAATAAATAATAATAATTTAATAGTAAATTTCATTTAAATTATTAATTAGTGAATTATTTATCATTTTTTTACTAAATTGCAAACAAATACATGAAATATTTTTCCTATATTTTAACAGGGAAACAAAGAGAAAAATCTCGAAGACGTGAGAGATTTTGCTTTAGTAATTCCAACATTGGAATATCATAATGTCACTTGGACGTGGTTGGATCTTTTGTTGGCAATGAAGAGTGATTCGCGACGTGTTATTTTAAGTCAGGCGATTAAGCAAAAATTGCAAATTAAACCACGAGGAGGACCACAAGAGGAGACAACGCCACAGGAGGAGGATAAGGCACGATTATTGCTAGGTTCACGACATCTTCCCGGGGAGTCGAAGAAGAAAACTGGATTTAAATTCAAATAATTTGCGAATATGGTGAATATTTTTTTCTCATTTGTAAAAAGAAAACAAAGATAGTATTTTTTTAGAGCGTATTTTATAGAAACAGCTGGCTGTTGTTTTTTGTTTTTCCTCCGGATTAGTAATAAAACAATCGAATTTTATTTCTCGATAGATTTTCCAAGTCTGGAGAAAAATTAGATAAATAAATTATTTATTTATTAACCAAATAATAGAATTCGATTCTTCCCAATTTTTTTTTCTTTTAATTAATATTTTTATCTAGTTTTATATTTAATTTTTCACGTTTGAGGTGAAATTAATTCTAGTCTGCTTATAATATTATTAATTTATTGAATTGAAATAATTTTTAATTATTAAGTAAATTATTTTTCAAATTTTTGTATATATTTTCATTTTTTTATTTTTTATTCTTTTCTCTTCTTCTTTTTTTCTAGAGATAAATGAGTGGCGCTTCGGCATTACGTTTTGCATGTCTCCATTCATTGAGATCGGCGAGAATTTTACGTCCGTATAAATTGTGTAATTCTTTGAATGTGACACGCGTTCGTGGAACATTTTCAGTTCTTCCCGGTGCCGATCTGACGCTTTGCGAACGATGATGCGATTCGGGTCGATTGAATGGATTGTGCCTTTGTCGTGGCGGCGCTTTTGGTGATTCATGCTGCGGCGTTATTGCCGTTGTCTCCTCCTCGGCCGCATCCAATTGCCGTTGTAATTCGGCAACCATTAATTTCATATAATCGTAACTGGCGCAAGCCAACGCTTTCATCCACTGTTCCATCGATTCCTGAAAATGTTGGAGAAAAAATCCACATTACAATTTCCAAAAAAAGAGCAGAAAAAAATATTAATATTAATTAATAAATAATATGTATAAAAATATTAAATTAATTAATTAATATTTTTCTTGGTAAGAAACGATTTTCAATTTTTTTGGTTATTAATTGAATTTCCTTTGTTTTGGAAAATTATTATATCAAAAAATTAAAGTTGAAAATTACTAATTGGTACAATTGAAAATTAAAAAAAAGAAAGAAATAAAAGTCCATTTTTTTAGGTTATGTTACAAGAAGGAGAGTAATCAATTTTACCTGATTTTGAAAATTATTATCAAATGTTATCAAATTAATATTAAAAGCGAAAGTAATATTGTCAAGAAATGATTTTGTCAATATCTTTAGGTTATGATACAAGAAAATTGAAGCCTATTTTATTTTGACCGCGATTTTGACTATTTTTATCATTGTTATCTACTTGAAATTAATCATTACGTCAGAATTGATCAAAACATTTAAATATTTTAAACTCTGTTTTTTAAATTTGAAATAATATTAAAAAGTAAAATTGAAAATTCACCTGTGACTCGGCGCCGAGAACATAACATCTATTATTTGGACCGTGAAAAACAATTTTAAATCCAAATTGCTCCTCGTCCTCGGCCAATTCAATAGTACAACCCTCGAGGACAATCATTCCCATCGGCTCCTTGTCACCGCGACGATCAAAATAAAAGAGAATATTCCCCTTGAGGACGAACCATCGTCTTTGATAACCGCGATTCACTTCTCCACGTTTATTAAGCCAACCCTCGCGATCAACGGGTGTTGCTGATGTAGCAAAGGCCATCATATTTTTTTCGTTTATCTTCATTTTGTCTTCTGAAATTCTTATTATTCAGTAATCCAAAGTTTCTATATACTTTCCTCGCGTTATTTATCACAATTGAAAATAATAACCAAGAACTTTGAAAATACACATTTAACCATGCAGTTTTTCCACGATTTTCACTTCATTTGCAGGAATATTAGTGGCTGTTTCTGATTCAAAATAGCGATTGAAACTTGAAAAATCGAATTTAAAAAATTATCCACAATTCTGTTGTGTTGTGCGTAAACTGAAATCAGCTGATGACATGTCAGAAAAGTGAGGTTATGTTGACACTTTTCGAAGGCTTTTTTTCTCCCTCCCATCCTCTCTCTCTTTCTCTTTTTATTTCCAAAGTCAGAATAATAACTAAATTAAAAATACTTTCAATGTTAAATCCACCCGAAATGTTGATTTAATCTTGTGAATTTATTTTCTATTGGACAGTTATTGTCAATTTGGGGAAATAAGTAAAATTAGGAAAAAAGAAAAATGAGAAAATTAGGGAAAAAAGAAACGAAAAGAAGAAGAAAAAAAACTAGCGTAGTAGTGAAAAAGTTAGTTAATGGACGAACTTTGGTCGATTAAGTACAGTAAGAGAGAATTTTTCTTTGGAGAAAAATTTTTTTTCCATATTAAAAAGATATTATTTTGGTTTTTTTTTGTTTGTGAAACTTGGGTGGGAAAATGGGGAAAGGTTTTAATAATTACATGTGTAAAAAATTCTTTCATCCGGCATCGCGAGACAATTTAAAGAGAGTAAGTATTACGTTTTTTTTCGTTTATGATGGCAGAAACACAATTTTTCCGTCACATTTATGAAATTTTTTTTCTTTATTGGGGTAAATTTTCAGGTATGGATGGCAGAACAACAAGCGGATGCATACAAGAAGAAACAAGAGGAACTTCGTGTTCAGTACGAGAAAGAACAAGATCTTCATAACAACAAGTGAGTTGTAATTTTGAGGTTAGGTTTGTCATATTGACAATTTTTCTCTGGGCTCCTCACAAGACAAATATTGATCCGTTTTGTGTCTCCTTTAGTTCTAAGAGAGAGTGATATTAGGAAATTAGAAATATTTTCAGTAAAAGGAGAAATAATAATTGTGGGATAATATTTTTATTTTCAAGAAATAATATAAATTCAACATTTGGCGGAAAAAAAATTTGGTTTTCCTTTTTTGCAGAGCATTGTTAAGTAAGGAGAGTAAGGATAAGCTTAGTGTGAATTTTATGTACGAGGCTCCACCGGGAGCAAAGAAGGAACGTGAAAAAGAAGATAACGAGCCGGAATATAAATTCGAATGGCAGAGAAAATATAACGCACCACGTGAAAGTTATTGCAAGGGCGATAGTGAAATCCGCGATCAACCATTTGGCATTCAAGTGCGAAATGTTCGTTGCATAAAATGCCATAAATGGGGCCACATCAATACAGGTGAGTTAGAAAAAAGGGGAATTTTTAATAATAAATAAATAACAATGAATATTGCAAAGTTTTTTAATTAACAATTGTTCTTTTTTAGATAAGGAATGTCCTCTTTATTGTCAATCGATGAGTGTTGTTATTAATAACGAGAATAAAACTCAGGAATCTCTTGACGCATTAACATTAGTTCAACAAATGCGAGAAGACGGTTTGGCTCTTAAAAAGTTAGTTAATTACTCGTATTAATTTACTTTCAAATTTATTAAATTTAATTCGTGAATTTTAATAAGTTTGTTTGTATTTTATAATGTACATAGTTTTGTTTCCCATTTAATAATAGTTAAAAAATTGAATTTTTTCCAGATCTGCACTTGATGCTCAACAACATTTGCGAGTACCAAATAATGAGCATTTAATGGTTTCCGAGGACGAAGTAGAGCAAGAAGTTTCTTTTCTGAAATCTCTTTCGAAAAAGGAGAAAAAGAAACTTTTAAAGTAAGCGACAATTTTTCTTTTTTTTTAATTCAAAGAATAGAAAAATTCAATTTTTAACCAACAAAAATTCATAAATAAATAATTTACTAAATAATAATAATAATACATTTTATAATAGAAAAAAAACTTGAAGAGCGGCGAAATTCAAGAAGGGAAAAAATAATTTTTATGAAAGAAAATAATTTTTTTTTTTACAGAAAACTTCAGAAATTGGAAAAGAAGAGTAAAAAGTCGAAGAAAAAATTACGAAAATCTAGTGAGTCGAGTGAATCGAGTTCGGATGAGAGACGAAAGAAGAAATCAAAATCGCGAAAATCAGATTCCGAATCCGATTCGTCGGGTCGAAAGGACAAAAGGAGGGAAAAGGAAGCTTTACGTATTAAAGAGGAAAAGGAAAATCATAAATCAAAAGATAAAAATCGACGTAAAAGACGTGCCGACGATTCTGACGATGAGCGACGACGAGGAATCGATCGAAAGGATAAACGACAAAAACACGATTAAAAATTTTTTTTCTTCTCTGAAATTAGAAACTTTTTTCTCGGATTCCATTTTTTTTAGTTTCAAAAATTCAAGTGCTAAGTGGAAAAATTTTCTACTATACAATTAGAAAAAAAACAAGAGTTTTTGTAGATGAAAAATTTGGTTTTTATATTAAAATCGTAACTAAAGATTTTTTAAATTTATGATAAATTTTTTTTAATTTTTGTGGAATTATTTATTATAGAAAGTATTGAATCCAATGGTAGATAAAAAAAAGAAACAGGAAACACTTGAAAACGGAAAAAATGTTTAAAATTCAATTACCAACTTATATGTTGAAATTGTAAATAATTTTTACCTTGATAATTGAATTTAAATTTTCAAGTTATTGGTATTTTAATATTCAATATTATGATAAATGTTTAAATATGTATTTAAATTGGTAAATTTTTTAATATATATTTAAATATTCAAATAAATATTGAAATAGATATTTAAAAAACAAATGTTCAAATACATTAATATTTTAACATTATTGAATATGAATTGATTGATATTTTAATATATTATATTTAATGCTATTATAATATTATTATTATTATTATTATTATTATTATTATTATTATTATAATTTAATAATAAAATAAATCCGTTACACTATAATATTAATTTTTCACTCATTTGGGAGAAATAACCGAACATTACTTTTCTGGAGAGGTAAATTAGTTGCAATTAAAAAGCATATAGAATAAAAATAATAAATTTTGTATTGTGTATGCATTTTAATGGTAACATGGTAGTTATGGTAGTGGCTTACATAAGAGGGCGTAGGTTGTGTCTCTCTTCATCCCTTAAAGAAAATAAAAATTTTTTTTACTCCCTTAAATGACTCTTTTTGTTTGGAACAATAATTTTTTATGAAAAATTAATTTGTTTATTTAAAAAAAATTTTATTTTCCTTCCATTTCCTCTTAATTCTTTGAAATAAATAAATAAATACTAATAATAAATTAATAATAAAAATTGAATTCTCTTTTAATTGATTTATTAATAGAAAAAAACTATTTTTTAAAGACAAATAGAATAATTAATATAATTATTAATTCGAATCACTTATAATTTTAATAATTTTTTTTATCGATAAATCATAAAATAATACATCAAGTTTTATCTAAAAGGTCCAATGACTCGTGTTTTTTTTATAATTAATTTCAATAACAATTGAAAGAAAATGGCAGAAAAAAGTAATCAAATATTATTAAAATAGAAAATACTTGAATTTGAAAAATAATCACAAATTTGAATTTAATTAAATAAATTTAAACAATTATTATTGAATGTAAAAAAGTAGTTTTTGGGTATAGCAAAAATTTGCCAATAATTAGATGATTTTTATTTATATATAGTAATGCAGATTTATTAGATCGCATAATAATAGTATATAGATTAAATATACCATAAAATTTGACGTTTTTTTTTTAAATGAAGAAAATAAAACGTCGATAGAATTTTCGATACATAATTCATGCAAATAGTAATTAAAGTTTTATTATAAGACGCGCGCGATTTTTTAGCATGAGAAATAATCTCATTGATAATTAGAAAAGTTCTTGAAAAAAAAAAACAAAAAAAAAATTGATATTTCAAATGTACGATCATTCAATACTTTTTTTCAATATAGAGTACATAGTGGATTTATTTTTTCTTCTGATTGTTGTTGGTTAAATTTTCTATTTTAATCTAAATTTATCGTCTCGATATATAAATGTAAATTCCTATTAGCAGAATAAATACCTATATGTTTATATATATAGTAGTTTTTTCATTGTTTATTTTTTCAAAACTGATTCTTGAAATAATTATATTTATATAAGATTATTTATATAACAACAATAAACTCGGTTACGTTTTTTTTTTTTTTTTGTGAACACTTGGGCAGTCTGAGAATTTGAATAAATCACACGCGAAACATTGTTTTATTTCTTTTTTTTTTTGCATTTAAATATTATTTAATAATAATAATTATTATTCTTTATGGGTCTCTTATGCTTTTCTTTTTCTCTCTACAATTTATGCGCAAATGGCGAGTGCAAAAAACAGTGCTGATAAAAACTTTTTAATCGAAACATCGAGATTTATTATATTATATTGGATATATTTTTTAAAATTATTTTTGTAACTTTCTATAGAATTTGTGTGTATCTAAATTTTTATTTTTTGTTCCTTTTTTAATGAAACGGACTATGCTCTTTATGTGGTTTTTTCAATGAATAGAGAAAACTGTTTTTAAAGAATTTTTAAATTTAAAAATAATTTTCCATTTCAGTGAAATAAAAACTATTTTAAGAGAAAAGAATTGTTTTATACAGAGTAAGAGTTGAATTATTATCAATAATTATTTATACAAGAGACTCGTTTGGCAGCGCATTTGCTTTTTTAAAAGAAAGAAAATCACTGTAAATCGGAATTTAAATCGTCATGAATTATTAATAAATTTATATCTCGAAAATTCAGTAATTAACAATTAATATTTATATAATTAAATTAAATGCGACACACATTCTTTTTTTTTTGATTAATCACTAAACTTATTAAAAAGTTAAGTAAATTGTTTTACAAAAACTTATTATTAGACGTTTTTTCTATAGACTTGAAAAGTAATAATTGTACAATTAATAGTTTTTTTTAATAACATATAATTCACAAAATCAATTAATTTTCTCGAAATTCTATCCAAGAAAAAATATTGGGTGCTTATGAGAAAAATCGGAAATTTCCCCGATTCCTTTTTTTCATTATTGATTTTTTTTCTTTTAATTATTTATTTATCTTTTCGAACTTTGGACCAACACTATTTTGAAACTTAAAAAGGCTATATGTACCTTTTTCAATTTCATTACATGACTATTTACAAAGCTTTGTATTTCAGTTTTGAAAACCATTTTTTCTGTTAATATTTTCTTTCGATTTCCGAGAGTTAAAAATTAATAATTAAGCACGTTTCAAGTGATTTTTCTGTGATTGAATAATTAGAAATGATATATTTAACTTTTTTGATAAACTTTTACAAAAAACTAATTGAATTTTTTCAAATTTCCCTTTCGTTTTTCATTTTAAAAATGTGATTTATGATTTTTTTTAAATTTAATTTACGTTTCTTTCTGAATCATTATTAATTTTTTCTGTCAATAATTTTTCTTATTTTCAAATGACATTATTCGATTAGTATAATATTCATATGGTAAATATTTTTAATATTCTTAATTTACAATTTTAATTCAAAGTTTTTTAATTTTCAATTAAAAATATAATTGAATTTAGTAATTATAATTAATTAATTTTATACAAGGATACAAAAACTTTCTTTTGTCCTTAAAGTAAAAAAAAAAATACTTAAAACGGCTCAATTTTTCTCTCGATTATCAAAATATTCTTAATCGACTTTTGGTCGAAAAAAATTTTTATCCTATTGTCAAATCAGAGCCGATTCCTTCGTCTCCGAATTTATTAATTTTTCTCTCTCTCTGCTTCGAAATTTGCCTAAAAATTATTATTGAAGATAAAGGGATCAGTTCTGCGAGATAAATTAACTAATTCGAGCCACCGAAATATTTCTCTCTTTTTTTCAAAGAAAATTTCATAAAAAGGTTTAACTTTGAAATTTGTTTTCATATATTTGTGGTTTTTTTTTCTTTCTTTCTTTCGGAATTAAAGAATTTCGGTGGCTTCTGTTGAGTTGATTTTTGAGCACTATAAATGTCCGGTCGCATGACTCACGTCCATTTCCATATCTTCTGTGCTGTCATTTCCGGTATTATGGTGCCTAAAATAGAGAAAAAGAATTTAATAAATTGTGAACAAAATTTTTTATTTTATTAATTACTAACCTGTGCTGATAAAATTGGGCGGAAGGTCGTAAGTGTGCGTCTGGTGTTCTTGGCGAGAAACTGTGAAGACTACCGCTATTTCCACTTCCAAGGAACGGCCTTCGGGGACTTCGAGCGTGAACGACTCGCGGTTGCTGACTGTACATTTCTTCTAAAACACTCGGCGCCACGTAAGTAAATCCCTAAAATAAAACAATTAATGATGAATAATTTTTTTACTTTTATATATGTACTTTTAATTTTAATGAATTTCAATTTGTCAAATAATTAATTCTCTCACTTGAAATATCAAATTTGCTGATTCGCTTAATGTACTTTCAACCGGAGAGTCGACGGGAACTGTCGCTGTGAATTGTTCATCAAATTGCGAAGTATCGTCTGCACTTTTCTAAAAAAAGATAAATAAAATATATTTTTGATATTATATTTTTTTACATAAATAGTTTTTATACATAAAGTATATTTTACCAATGATGGTTTAAAAGGTGGCTCCAATTTTCGAGAAATAACATCTTGCCAATTGATGTGCGAGAAGAAATTGTGTTTCATTATTTGCTCAGCGTCTTCCGGTCCAGAGCCTAACCTTTGAATAATTTGCCTCTGCAAAGAAAAATATGAGAAAATTTTTTTCCACTTTTAATAATAAATTTTACTTTTCTTTCTCATTGTTTATATTTAAGAAAATATATTTTTTATAGTTGAAAAAATATTTTTAATATGAAAAAATGTTTTCTTAGTATTAATTTATAATTTTCTTTCCATTGTTGTTATTGTCCTGGATATTTTTCCTCCAATTTTTCAATATTTTTTTTTTTTTTTTGAAAAAGAGACATATTTTTGAATTTTTGCACTAACTTTTAATAATTTGCGAATTAAATCCCTCGCTTCGGATGTGAGATACTGGGGAAGAGTTAAACGTCCTCTTAAAATTTTCTCTATAGTTTTCCTTCTGTCCGCGCCAGTGAAAGGTGGCTGTAAACAATAATAATCACACAATTAATTATCATTTCTAAAAAATCGTAATTTAGAATATTCAATACTTTCAAGAAAAATACTAATTTTTAAACAATGGAGAAAGAATAAAAATGTATTCCTTTACTTACCATTCCTGTGAGCATGTCAAACATCAAGGCACCCAAACTCCACCAATCGACGGCCTTTCCGTGTCCACTTCGCGTTAGAATTTCCGGTGCCCTGCAAACATTTTCACCCTCATTAAAAATTTAATAGAAATAAACGAGAGAAAAAAACAAAATCAAATCAAAAGTTTACAATAAAATAGATTTTTTTATATTATAATGGGAAAAAAACTGACATATATTCGATAGTTCCGCAAAAAGTGTGCGTGACAGTTCCCTCCTGAATGTGTTCCTTACAAAGTCCAAAATCCGTTAATTTCACGTGGCCTTCACTGTCCAATAAAATATTTTCCGGCTTTAAGTCTCTGTAATAAATTGAAAAATTGTCAAAAATTCACAATTTAATTTTTCAACTAATGAAAAAAAATATTATTAATTATAATAAAATATTAATAATAAATAAACTGCAATATTTTGAATTATCAGAAAAATATTTGTGAAATATAAAAAATATTCTTTTTCTTTTTTTTTAAATAGTTTTTCTATTCTTTTTAGTTGAATATTTTCTCGTCAATAATATATTTTATTACCTATAAATTATTCCCTGATTATGGAGATGTTGCAAGGCGAGAATTATTTCCGATAGATAAAAACTGTGGAGAGAAAAAAATGTGAATTTAAAATAGGAAAAAATAGAATTAAAGATTTTTAAAAGAGAAAATGCGTTTTTGTATAGATTCTAGAAAAGATTAGAAAAGAAAAAAATCCTTTAACGAAAACATTACCATGCGGTGTCCTCGAGAAAAATTCCCTCACGTTCCAAATACGTGAATAATTCCCCTCCACAGAGGTATTCAAGAATAAGATACAATTTTCCACCGGTTTGAAAAGCGTACATTAAATTAACGATGAACGGATGCTGTAAGGAAGATATTAAAGATATTAAAAAAATGACTAATTTACTCCCTAGGGACGAAAATGATTAATTTACTCCACAGTGTGGAAAATAGGTAATTTTAATTCCTTTTATTTATAGGGATTAAAATAGTTTAAGGGAAAATTTTATTATTAAGGATATTAAAAATATTTATCCCCTACAAAAAAAAAAAAAAAAAATTACTGAAAAATATAAATTTGATTTTTTTTTTTAAATTAAAATATATAATTTCTTCACTACCTTTACAGCTTCCAAAATGTTCCTCTCTGCTTTGGTATGAGCTGTGTCCTTTTGGTTTCGAATAATCGACGCTTTTCGCAAAACCTAAATGGAAGAAAGAAAAATAATGAAAATTTTCTTCTTTCAGTAGATTTCTTTTTTAATCTTGAAAAAAATAGACAAATAATTCACCTTCATTGCAAAAATGCTGCCTCTATCTTTTCCAGTGACTTTTCTCACTTGAAAAACTTTTCCGTAACCGCCCTCGCCTAAAATTTTACACAATTCAAAATCCTGTGGTCCCGTTTTTTCCTGTCCAGGATTAACATTCTGCTCTGATAATTGAACTCTCTCGACATTTTCCAATCTGCAAAAATTTAGATTCGAAACATTTTAATGTATTATAACTGAGAATTTTTACATTAGAAAAAATTTAAAAAATTTAAATTTAGAAATTAAAAATTAACTTTTAAAACAAGTTTGTTTGAATTATTAAAAAATTATATTTGAAATGGATTATTAATTATTAATTTTTTGCCCATGCAGTCACAAAGAATAAAAATTTCAAATTGATACAAATAATATTGAAAAGTAAAATATGTCAATTCTCCATTTTAAGAAACAAAAGTTTTTAATATTTTTGACCTGTCTGAAAAATCAATTTGTCTCTTTTTGTGTCACTTGCAGATTTGGGTGACCTACATGTTATTAATACTAATGTTGAGACTCTTATTTCATCAATAAAAAACTTTTTGATAGTAATTGACACTATTCTTATATATTTATATAAAAAGGAAAACAAAAAGTAAATCAACAAAACTTTATCTACAATTTTAATTTCAATCTTCCATTAATAATAATAAAGAAGAACAAGAAAATAGAAAAAATAATAAACGCAGAATTCTAGACCTTGGACTTTAAGAGACGCAATCTCGCATTAAAAATTAATAATTTTTTTGTTAAAATATAAATTTTTTCTAAATTACTTAATTTTATTTTTAAATTAAATAATTTTTAGATAATTATTTGAAATTTTTTCTTATATAATGTAATAAAATTTTTCATTTTTCTAATTTTATTCATTTTGCTTCCTCATAGGAAGCATTGTGTTGGTGAAAATTTCGGAATGTGATTTTTTGACTTATATCGATGTAATTTGACCTCAGGAGTTCAAAAATCATGTTTTTAAAAAATGTGTGTGTGTGTGTGTGTGTGTGTGTGTTGACTTACATTAAATAACCCTTAATATCTCAGAAACAAAAAGAGCTACAGACTTGAATTTTTCTTTAAATTGTAGATCTCAGTGGGGGACATAAAATGAGAGTATGTTGAGCACGATTAATAAGGATTAACTAATTTTTTTTTGCGTTTTTCATTTTTTGAAAAAAAGTTTTTTGCCCATAACTTTTAAAAAATGTGAAAACACCTATAGATATTTTTTCTTCATTTTGTAGATTTTTTTAAGACGCGTCGATTGACCTATTATAGAGCCTATTACGATTAAATATTAAAAAGTTATTGATGTTTTAAAAATCAAAAATTTTCCAAAATATGCCATTTTGGAAATTTTTGTTAAAAAACTATTATGTAATCTTTAAACTATTATAACAGTTTCTTAGAGCATTTAAAGACGAATCGATTCATCTATTAGCGAACCTGTTACGATAAAATCTAACGAAGTTATTGATGTTTAAAAATTAAAAATTTTTAAAACTACAACTTTTTTGAAATTGTTTATTAAAAACTTTTGTGTAATTTTTAAATTATCATAACTAGTTTATAGAATATATAAAAACGCACACTGAAAAAAAAATTTATTTGATTCAATTAATTCAAATTATTTGAAAAATATTTATTTGAGTCAAATATTTTTTATTTGGATCGATAAAATATATATCTGATTCAAATAACTTGAATTATTTGCATCACACTTATTCGAATCAAATAAATTTTATTTGGGTCAAGTAAATAATTAATTGAATCTAATAAATGAATTCATTTAACTCAAATAACAAGTTATTTGAAACTATTAACTTATTTATTTCGCTTAAATATTTGGTTATTTGATATAAATAAGAA
>JUFY01028421.1:0-10575 GCA_001855655.1 Leptopilina clavipes | reverse complement strand
AGTTACGTTCTTTATAATTAAAATGTATTATTGTTTATAAATAATATTTAATTTTAATTGACGATAATTTTTTAAAATAAAATAAAATATCAAAATAAAAACCAATCAAAAATAAATTTCTACCAATATTTTATTTTCTTAATTTTATGAGTTTAGAAAATAATGCAGTCTCTTTGCAGAAATACTTTTTTCATTTTTATTATTGTATTCTTTAGGTTCAAAATTTTTTTTTTAAAGTAAAAAAAGTAGTCCATTAAAAAATAACAGTAAAAATAGTTTTTTTATCTTTTTCTTTGTACAGATCCTAGAAAAAGGTGGAGTAAACTTCGAGAACAATTTGTTCGATGTCACAATAAGGAAAAAACTAGCTGGACACATTTCAGTGACTTGATGTTTTTGGAACCACATATCCACCACAAAAAGTATTGTTTTTAGCAAATTATATTTTACTATTTACCTACTAAAAAATAAGGAGTAAATTTTATTTATAAGAATAAATAAAAATTTGTATTTCAGTGATACACAGACTGCAAAAGGCGTATGTGAAAATAGAAAATTTATGAAGCCCTCACTAATGGAAATTCAAATTCAAAACTCTGATTCGAGTGGTTCAATGCTCATGGATATTGATACGACTGATGAGAATCAAGAAAACTTTCTGATTGATGAGCATTTAAGTCACACTTTTAATCAAAGTACCAGGTTGGAATTGTTGAATCCAGTTAAATCGAGTCTATCGCCAAAAGATTCTACTTCTTTGAATACTTCGGAAGTTGCTTCAACTTCAGAAGTTGATTCGACTTTAAATTCAGAAGCAATGTTGACAATGCATTCGCAAGAACATTCAGAAGGTGCTTCAACTGCAGATTCAGATGTAATGTTGTCAATGTATTCGCAAGAACATTCAGAAGCTGCGTCGACTTTAGATTCTAATGTAATGCGGATGAACTTGTCAAAATGTTCAAAAGATGATTCGATTCCACGTTGTGATGCAAGGTCATTGCAATCTCAAGAATATTCAGAAAATTCTTCATTAACATTTTCATCACAAATGTTGAATTTTCGTCACAGTCTCCATTTGTACCTACATCATTGCCAATATCAACAACATCACTGCCGGCGCAACCTTCATCATTTTCAAAAAAACGTCCATTGGATGTGTCAGAATCTTCATCTTCCACTTTTACTGCTTTGCCTGTTCCTATTTCGATGTTCCAAAATTCTCTCAAAGAAAAAAATAAAATCCAATCTTTAAAATTGTCGGACAAAGCTAAAATTCAAAGGAAAGTTGTACCAGCTTGGGACGAGTTTGCGGTCAACAAGAAAAAAAAACAAGATGACGAAAGTAAATCAATTATGAAGACAATGTCTGAAGTTGCATCTAAACTCGCAAATGTACCAGCTCAATTCCAAGAATATCTTGATTTTAAAAAGAAGACAGCAACTAAGGGAAATTTTGAAGGTGAGAAAAAAACATCTAATCAAAATACAATTGATTTCAATTGTTCAGACGGATTTTTCAACATTTTCAAAAGAGAATTTTTAAGTCTTTCTCCAGATGAACAAAGAGAATTGTTCCCTGTTTTTCTTGATACAGTAGACGAATACTTAAACTAATTGTGCAATTTACAAGTTTTTAAATAGAGCAGTTCATTGATCTTCATATAAGGATTATTGAAATACTTTTCAAGTATTAAACTTTTAGATGGTTCATTTAATGCAATATTACATCGCTAAATTCATTTATTTCAAGAAATTAAACATTATTATAAGTTGAAGTTTAAAGACTCAAATTTGTAATATCTAATTCATGAAAAACAAATAACACTTTCTAAAATTTTAAAAATAAACAATAATCTACTATTGAAATATGATATGAATGTCAATAGACTGACCCAAGAATTTAATGACTTTTTGCACTGTTGTAATACGTTTTATTGTTTTTCTTTTATTTTCATTTATTTTTCCTTCTAAATATGTGTTTTTCAAAAACGACAAATGTTAACTAAAAATAAATAATGTATATACATTGTCATATGTTTCAATGTCTTAATGTTTTGAGAAAATTACTTGTAGCAAAGAATTCTTATGTTTTGAATTAGGCTAACTCTTATCATTTATTTTATTTTTGTTTATTTTTCCTTTCAAATATGCGTTTTTGGATAAAACAAGTATTTATTTCAAACATGTAATGTATATACTGTCATATATGTTATAAAGTCTTAATGTTTTGAGAAACTTATTGCAAAGACTTCTGTTTTGAATTAAGCTGACATATAATATTGTTGTGATACGTTTAATTTTCATTTATTATTATTTTTTTGAAACTACACAATGCATACATAGTCATAAAATGTCATAATGTTTTAAAGCATTGAACAAAGTATTTACCGTAAAGAAGTATTGTGCTTTCAATTAAGTGTTATTTCTATATTGTTTAACAAACTAATCCAAATCTAATAATCATAAGTCATATGCCCCTAAAGTTCTGAACGTTCAAATGAACGAGTTTAAAAAAAATTCTATTTAAATTTAATATTTTCTCATAAAATATTTCTTCACGTATCGAAAAGGAAATTGTTATAACATAATAAATAGTAAATTTAATTTTTTATTTTCAATTACAGTAGTAATATTTAAAAATAATTAAATCGAGAAAAATTTCGTTCATTTGAACGTTCAAAACTTTAGGATCTTAAATTTACGTAAAAATGTGATATTAGTGGATATTGTTTTAGAAAGAAATATTTCTAAAACATAAAAAGTATTTTTGTTAAACATAGTATATTTGTAATTCAGTATGGTACAAATAATATTGTAATAATAAAATGTACTCCTTACTTTATATTTATAATGTTTTAATTTTTCCTTTCCTTTAATGAATAAAATTTAACTATATTAATGGTGCATTTACATCATTGTTAAAGAGTAATTTTCTATTCTCTCATAAATGCAAAAATTTTTATTCGTTGTCCAGAAATTGTCCAATTATGGATGACCAATCAAGATTTCACATTCCGGAAAAATTTGTTTTCGACATAAGTGTAAATGCCCCATTACTGACATTTGTTGATAAGTCTCTCTCAAATAGTAGTTCGTCTTAAATATTTTTTCTTTTATTGAGAATAAGTGAATAAGTCCACTTAAAATTTACAGTTGTAACCATACAGTTAAATTTAATCGAAAAATCGAACATAAAATAAGATATAATGTTTTTAAAATTATTAAAAAAAAATTATTAAATATATAAAGAAATATTAAAATAAATTTGAGTATAATTAATACGAAATGAAGATGAGAGATAGCAATTTATTTTTAATATAATAGTGTCAATTGAAATTTTATAAATAATTATGACGTCATATCACACATACAAAAATTACTACCAAAAAAACCATTAATTTATAACACAAATGTTCATACCAATTTAAAAATTAGACCTAAAATATTACAATACGAGAAATATTCAGTCTTCGACGTGTGTACATATAATTAAATAAAAAACAAATTCTACACACCAATTATAGCGTCGTCTCCAAAGCAAGATAAAACCTTTATATTAGGTGAGGCGTCAAGTGCGAATCCCTCGTACAAATTAACATACAGTTGAACCAAATTGTTTCCAACAATCCTTAAAAGATGTATAGTCGTGGAAACCCAGAAATATGATTGTATGCGATCATAAATTTTTTATATATCGATCAACGGCCGTTTGATCGCTTTTCAACTTGTGGATAAAATAATAAGGTGATGATCAGGATTTAAAAGCAAGACGCTCTCGCCATTACTTTCGCCACTCTGATAAAAGATTATATCCATTAATGACGAATATTTCACATAGCAAAAAACACTATTTCCACCCGGTAAATAACAATATAAAAAGAAAATAATGCATTACCTTATGAGCTCACGGCGTGATACATAAAAATGGCGAGAAAGGTTGTTATTCAGTCTGGAGACGACAGTTTTATCATTGACGAAACGAATGAGACGTTAATTCGAATAATTTCTCCCTACTCTGATACAACAGGGTAATTAGGAGGGAAATTCGGCGAAGAACGTCTAATTTCGGAGAATCTCGGCGATTTTTCCAATTATTCGTTTGCCAGACGATTCGTCGCCTTATCTCTACGCACACACCGTTCCCTACATACTATGACTTACACAAGTCAGACACTCATTTGTCACACAGTTGAATTGAATATTGCCATTTAAAATGATTGCTGTGTATATGTTTATACTGTCCATTATTTCTCAGTGGTTGAATCTTGTATATTTATACATGCGATGGTGTAATACAAGATTACATTTACGACGTTGGTGGGTGAAGGCTCACATTACAAATGAAATGCGCGATTTGTTTGGAGCCTACCAAACAATTTTTCTCCACTTTGCTCAAAATGATCACGAAGAATTTTATAAAATGTTAAGAATGACGCCTGATCAGTTTGATCAATTGTATGGACTTATAAGACATAGACTCATTAAAACTAGTTTGAGAAGACCCTTATCTAAACGCCTTCGTTTGGTAGTCACATTAAAGTAAGTACAATATGATATAATGTTTTTATTTAATTTCATCTTCACTTGCTGAGGATTATTATTTTTAAATTTCAAATAATAATATATAATATATTAAACAAATAATATCTCCTTCTCATTAAGTAATTCAAACTATTTCATGAAAATAAATATTAACGAAAGGAAAATATTTATTGCCTAGCGAAAATTTTATTTAACATAATGTATAAGCAAAAATTTTATTTATAAAAACTTTTGGATTTTTTTCAATAGATATTTTCTGAACCACGAAATCTGTTTAAAATAATTCAGTTATAAAATAAGAGTTTCCAAATAAAAAATATGTTACATAAAAAGTCATTTCAAATGTTTTTTTAAATTTTAATAAGTTACATACATTATTGGTGTAGATAATTATTTAATCGACAGGTCAGGCTAAAATTTTAAATTTAAATATATATTCATTTGCAATTTTTTTCACAGCAATGAAAAGAAAAGTACGAAACAATAAATTACGATATAGAGTTGAATAAATTTTATTAAATTCAATTTTATGAAAATAAGGACACTGAAATTCTGAAGTAAATACAATAAACTGTTTATACTTTTTAAAATATGAATGTATTTTTATTCAGATTTTGATCTTTGAAAAACAAATATTTATAATTACATAATATAAAGCTATGCAATCAAACAATAAACAAAAAAGTTCCATGATATTTTCATATTTTCCGTGGTATTTAATATTTCCCTGAGAATACTCTGCTAGTACTATATTATTATTTTTTTACTTTAGTTGTAAAAGATTATTTATTTTGTAATTTTTTCTTTTGTTTTCTTTTTTCTTTTCTTATTTTTGTAATTTTTCTTAAAGTATTTTGAAATTTCATTTAATGGCTAATTAAAGCATCGAATATAGTTTAACTTTAACATATTTTCAGTTACTTAGCAAATGGCGACAGCAATAGGACAACAGCTAATTTCTTTCGGATTGGCAAGTCAACTACTTATGAAATAATTGCTGAAGTATGCTCAGCAATTTATGATTGCTTATCTCCTATCTATCTTGCCAGAAAAAATGCTTTCGATTGGCAAGTTGTGGCACGAGGTTTCCAAACAAGATGGGATTTTCCCAACTGTCTAGGAGCCATCGACGGGAAGGAAATTCGTGTTAAAAAACTACCAAGATCAGGAACCTTGTTTTTTAATTATAAGCGGTTCTTCAGTTTTAAGCTGCTGGCAGCATGTGATTCTTTTTACAGATTCACATGGATAGACGTAGGAGATTACGGTAATTTTATTATTAAAATTTTTAAAAATTTAACATTTGTATTTAGTAAAGAAAAATCCATAATTATTTTTCCCAAAAAACATTTTAAAAACTCAAAAATCAAGATATTTTTTTAAGTAATTTAAATATGAAAGGGTTAATAACAAAATTAATTTGATTATTTATTGCAGGATCTGTAAGCGACATATCGGCATTCCAGTATACAGATTTTTTTATTGCACTAAGAAACAATCTAGTTGATTTGCCGCCAAATGCAGCCCTACCTAGAACAAATGTTGTCCTGCCATTCTGTTTCATCGGAGACGAAAATTTTCATCTTGAAAATTTCATGATGAGACCATTTTCAAGAGATGATGGGTTGAATCAGCGAACGAGAACCTTTAATTATAGGTAAGTTGACAGAATTGTTTATAAAGTAATCAGGGTGTCCAGCGAAACTGAAGAAAAAAAATACCCGACTTTTCTCTGATCTCCCTTTTTTTTGTATAAAAAGTATGTCATACTAAATGCACGGTTTTTATAATATTAAAGTATTTTCAAGATAATAAAAAACATTTTATTTATTGTTTTTGTAAATTTTAATTGAAATTTTATCACTCAAGAAAAATTTTTAAATTTATAAAAAAAAATTATTTTAGAACATTTTAAAAAAAGTTACCTGACTTCTGCTTAAATTCCCTGATTTTCCCTGCTTTTTCACTGACTAAAAAAATTCCCTGATTTTTCCCTGACCGCTGGACACCATGGAAATGCTTTCGCATAAATAATAAATATGCAATCATTATGTAAATAAATTTTTAGGATATCGAGAGCCAGAAATACCATAGAAGACTCATTCGGTATTTGGACAGCCAAATGGCAAATTCTCCAGAGAAGAATGGACTTCAAACTTCAAACTTCAATAAATGTAGTAAAAGCTTTGGTTTGTCTACATAATTTCCTTTTAACAGACGAATTACTTTTGGACGAAGATAATAGAATGTATGTTATTGAAAATAGAGGTAGACCAAACGCCGATATTAGAAATATTCGACCTGAAGAAGTTCAAGAGATTCTTCCGCCTGCTGCCCAACAAAGAGAGACACTGGCAGATTATTTTATATCAGAAGAAGGTATTCTACGATAAAAAAGCTCCTATGCATTTTCGTTACCACTCATCAGAAAGTTTTATAATTGTTTTAATAAAAAACTATAAATTGAATTTTTGAAACAAATAAAATAAAATGTGAATTAACGTCAAAGTCAGACAATTTCAAAATCCTCTAATATAAAAATTATATTAACTTCTTTCTAAGTCAGAAATTTTTTTTAACGACTTTGCTTCAAAAATTATGTAATCTTCTTTGTAAACGTTCTCTTACTCCAATGAAATTTCTTTTAATAAAAAAATTATTAGAAAATGTGTCTTAACAGAAAACCTGCCTAATAAATTAAATTCTCAAAAGCAAAAGCAAAAAATATTTTTAAAATATTTAATAATAATAATAATTATTATTGTTATTAATATATTATAATTATAATTCTTAGTATCATTTTACTTTATTTTCCTTAAATAAATAACGTTTCAAATTAGTAATTTCATAAAAAAGACGAAATACGATCATAAACATGATTTTTATTATACAAAATTCAATATAAAAATTAAAATGCTATATAATGAATAATAAAAAATGTATTTCACTTTTAAATGACAATTTTAATAGAATTTTACTAATAATCAGTGAAATTGAATTAATTATCAGTAGAACTTCTGTGTATTAAATTTTCGAATTTATAATATGGACTTTATTTGTACAGAGAAAAATAAAAATAATGAACTAATCAATTAGATTAAATATTAACATTAATTTCAATTATATTAATGGAAAGTATTTTTAATTCTATTTCTTCAATTACTGTGTTTTTAAATTGTAATTTTATTAAAATTATTAATACAATAATTATTATTATTTTCAGTTATTTATGTTACATTTTTTACACTGTATTTATTCAAACTTATATAATTAATTTATAAAAACAAATAGTTATTTCATTTTTAAAATCTGTAGTAAAATAATATAAATTATCATAACTTGGTCTAGATAAAATTATAATTGAATTGAAAGTTTTATCAAAAATTTTAATAATAATTATTTAAACTAGACTTGAAGAATGATTGAATTTTAACTTTTCGAAAAAATTCTCCTTCATAAACTTTGGCCGGTGAAAAAAGATGATAATTATTGGATATTGTTTTTAATTACTGATATAATAATGCGATGTTTGAATTAATTAAATTACAAATATTTATATTCACTTTAATCAAATTAATTATTCACTCAAATAATAAAAATAATAAGATAAAATAGTATAATAACCATAACCTCACTTTTCTCAAGACAAAATTATATTTCAGTACATAATAAAAACACTTTTCACACCTAATCAATTTAAATGTACTGATAGTTAGTTAAATTCTAGGAAAATAATCATCAGTGATAAGTGAACATTATAATTACTCCTTTGTGAAAACATTCTAGGAAAATAATCATCAGTGATAAGTGAACATTATAATTACTCCTTTGTGAAAACATTTTCAATTCATTTTTGCTGTAAAGTTTTAACAGTTGGCAGCAGCGCGTACATGACGTCAGCACGTCACACGTCCACGTAAAAACGTGGCGTGTACGTGCCCATTCTGGACTCAGCTTAAGGAGTAGATTCTCGCCTTTTTAAGGTGAACTGCGAGCCCTGAGACAGAGAGCTCTAGCGGCTCCCATGTAAAGCCTGCAGGCTCACCAAAATTCTTTCAGTGAATGACCTATTTTTGAACTTAATGCGAGCTAAGATTAAGAAGTTATTGATATTTTAAGAATTTAGAATTTTTTCAATAAAATAAAGTGTAATCATTGCACTCGCACTGAAACCTATACACTAATCCATTTTATTTGGTATACAAATGTTAATGTATGAGAAACGTAAACATTGTATGTTAAATAGTGTAAGCAATAAGCGAAAGATCAATTTTTTGAAAATGTACTAATAAAAAATTCTTCTTTCCCTTATAACTTACACTACTAAACATTCAATGTTTATATTTCTCATACATTAACATTTGTATACCACATAAAATAGATTGGTGTACGAAATTCTAGTTTTGAGTGCCAGTACAAGTCGCAACTTGCCCAATTTTATTTTACACTTAATTGCTTCATTGTGGAAAGAATTGTAATACCACAATTTTTCTAATTCGATTTTTTGATGTATCTTTATCCGCGCGTGTGTGTGTGTATTGTTTATATTTATATTGTTTATATTTACCATTTCATTTTTATAAACATTGATCTTTTCGGTTAATTTTTTGTGGACAAACATTTCGCATGCTGTCATTCTAGGATTTTTTCCTTTAGTAGTCAAACGATCAAAGGGAGCCTCTACAAATATTACATAAATTAATATTTTTTATATAAATTAACATGGTTATTGGGAGATAAAGCATTTGCTGTGATAAGAAATGGAATTGAGAGATATGGATTAGGGAAACTTATTTCGCGAAACTTGGAATTTGTTAGGTCGACGGCCGGAATCTACTTTAGAATGTGAACAAATTGGACTGTGAAAAAGAACAGATCATTTGATGAATATTAACCCGTGCCTCCGTAGAGTTAAAGTTTCTGAATTTTGAAAATCTGATACCACATTCGTAATCAGCAGCCCAGAAATCTCCCGAGTAACAAGTTTCAAGCAAAGTTAATCAATTTTAGAAAAGTTTGTAAAATTTGATTTTTTGTACTTTTTTTTGTTAATGTGTCCAACTTTGAAGTGAATTTGTGAAAAAACTAATACACCTAGAAAGGTACGGTTTATTGCATCGAAAAGAACGTATCATCTACTATAAGAATCGTTAAAAAATGTTAAAACCGATTTTTTAGTCCCGTTGGTCCCTTTCAATACATTACTAATATATTCAATATCTATAGGGGTGAGGCTTGCAGGTTGTCCAGGCTTGCAGGTTGACCAAGTTGCGTTATTTTTTATTCTAGAAGTGCCATAATTAAAAACGCGACTGATATTGTTGTCAAATGATTAGTTATTACTTTTTATGCTCCTTTGAAGCAAAAAGAAGTAATAAAAATGTTTTTGTTAAACAAATTCTGAAATTTACATGTGGAAAAATTGAAAAATTAAAATTGTGACTTTTTCAGGTGCTAACAAATTGAAGATTTTTATAGATAATTTAAGTTAAAAATTTTGTCTGAGTTGCTTTTTTAATCAATTTTGATAATCCGAAAGGAATTTTTAAAATATCATAAATTAATATTTTTTTCATCGATTTAAAAATAGAGTTCAAAATTGCAGGTTGTCTCACTTTAAGGCTTGCAGGTTGACCAACCTCTCTTTTTCGCTTATTTACACTCAAATGACATTTTTATGATTGTTTATTGTTTGGAATGGTTATCAAGCCAAAAATAAGAAACGTAACGTTCCACCGAAAAGATCATCGGAACCGCTAGCAAAGCGGAGAAGAAAAACTAAACAGTGAAAATTCTTTTAAGTTTTAACAAATGTCCAAAATGCGAGTCCAATGGTAATTTAGAGTAAAATTTTTATTTGTTTCACATATCTTGTTTTTCATTTGATTTTCAATTAAAAAAAAATTTTTTTCTTTTCAAAAATTTTTTTTTATTTAAAAAAATTTTATTTATTAATGAATTGTTTAAAAATTTTTAATTGATATTATTATGTTCAGAAACGTCAAATGTAAGTGAAATTTAATAAATTTT
>JUFY01028418.1:0-12055 GCA_001855655.1 Leptopilina clavipes | reverse complement strand
ATCTCGGATGCTGGCACTTCCGAACATGAGAAATTCTATTCTGAGAATGGCGATAAATCGGGCCCCCCACCTATCCCCTAAGGGAGGGGGGGAGATGAAAGTAAATGTCACAAAAAAAACGGAAAAGAAAAATTAATTCTGTCGAAATGGGCTTCCCACTTGGTGTGATCGACATTATTTTTATGTAAAGCACTTTTTATCACGATGAAGAAATTTTTTTTCCTTAAAGCCCCTTTTATATTTACCACAAGTTCCCGGTGTGTCTTATATAAAAGTGAATTATTTTCCCAGTGCAGGTATTCTAGTAGAAAATAATCTTCCGCTGATATATGTCGAATGAAAAACCATTTTTTAACTCTCTTCGCGCCATTAAAGACATATTATTTCCTATAAGAAAAATAGTGAGACTTGTTATAAATAAAATGAAAGAGGAAAAAGAATCTGGAAAAACATCTTTTTTTTCTATGATATACAAAATTTCGTTTTTTTTCGTACTTGAAACAAATTTTTTCACACCTAAAAAAAAGATATATATTTGTCTCAGATACTAATCTATTTTAAATAAATTTCATTTGATTTAAAGAAACGTTTTATTTGTTCAAAAAAAATTTTATTTGTGCAAAAAAAAATTTTATAATAATGCAAAATAAAATTTTAATTTAAAAAAAATAAATAAATTAGTAGGCTCTTAGACAAATATACTTTTATTTAAATCAAATAAATTATACTTGATTCAAATAAAACATTTCTCTGTGTGTGATTTAATTGATAAAAAAATAAAAATATGATCATAAATAAATGTTCGTTTGTAATAAATAATTATTTGAATTTATTAAATATTTATTTCAAAAATAAAAATTATTGTTTCGCATGCATAGTTTATTCGACTCAAAAATTGTTTTCCTTAAATAAATATTTTCTTGATAGTCTATAGTAAATTATTTTTTGGACTAAATAAATTTTTTTCATTATTTAGGGGAAAAATAATTTAAAAATTAATTTTTATTCACTCACTTGTAAGACGATGGAAAAAATTTATTGAGTTTGAAAAATATTCTTTATCTTTTTATTGACAGTTTAATTGTAAAAATATGCATTTTCAATTAAACAATAAATGATAGAAATTATATTGAATCTGTCGTTCTATAGAATTTTGTATTTACCTAATGATAAAATTTATTCTTTAAAAGTTAAAATCTCTTCTCACACATTGAGAATATAGCGATCGATCTGACGTTTAAATGGAAAAGATTCGCGACAGCAATTTTTCTTCTTTGTCGAAGGGGGCTCTTGGTGTCATAAAAAATTTGGAATAAAAATGCGACAATCGCCGATAAAAGTTTTCACGGAGAATGTGAAGGGTAGAATGAATGGATATGGTCTTGTGTGTGAACGATTGACGCCTGGAGTATGATAACTTTTTATTATTATATGTATACATAGCGACACACACAAAAAAGCACGCGCGCACATACCTGTTGAAACGCATCTCTATACTGTTATATACTGAAAATGTTTTAAACGCAGTGAATATGAAGAAAGCGAAAAAGCACTCGCTGATCGATAGCGCACTTTGATAAAACATAGAATGCCAGTTTATAAATGATTTAACGCAGTGAGATGAAATATCCCCTTTGTGAATTAAAAATTGAAAACATGTTCATTTCACCGCCAAAAGATTATGATAAGTACTTTCCAGTTTTGCTGATATCTACACTGAAAAAAATTTATTTAATACAAATAACTAATTATTTGTCTATTATCAAATAAATATTTAATTCAAAGAAATAACTAGTTTATATTTACATCAAATAAACTTTATTTAAATCAATTATTTCTGTATTTGAATTAAATACAATTTTGTTGACTCGAATAATTTTTATTTAATTCAAATAAACATTAATTAAATCAATGATTTCTGTTTTCGAATTTAATACTATTTAATTGACTCAAATAATTTGTTACAAATGAATATTTATTTGTTAATAGTCTTCATTATTTAAAACAAATAAATCTTTTTAGTGTATCTCATCTTAATTTACAAAAAATTTATTTTTTTTCACAAAAATGTTGAGCTAAAAAATTATTGTAAATTTTACTTAAGAGACAATATGTGTGCGTCGATATTGAGGAAAATTAGAATTTTATTTTTTTTGCTGTAAAATTTTCTCTTTTTCCTTTTCTTTTTGCCATGCGGAAAGAAAAAGAAAGGAGTCGTAAATTATGATGTAAACTAGAAAGTGAAGAAGAAACTTTACGAGGTAAGACTCGTTGAAGAACTTCGTAAAACTTCAAAGCACGAGGATTCTTTTTTTCTCTCTTTTTTTAAAAAGCTGGATATATTAAATTCTTAATGTCAAAGTTAAAAATTAAGTTCCCTGGACCTTCACGACGTCGTCGGTGAAGCTGTAGGAAAGCCGAAAGCTCAAATCGGAAAAACTTCTTATCAAAAAAGAAAAGAAAAACTCTGTGGCAAATTTTTCTCTGATTTATGAATGTAAACAAAATTTTTTTTTAAAACATGGAGAAAGAAAAAGGATTAAATAAAAGGATATCGTGGACCAAAGAGTACTGAAAAGGAATTGTAAATATAGTAAAAACAAGTATTAAAAGCAAAAAGTACTGGGGAGAAAAAAAGTATTGAAATAAAAAAAAATCCTAACGACAAAAAAGTATTGAGAAAAAAAATACTGAGAATCAAAAAGTATTCGGAACAAAAAAAAAAAAAACTTTTTGGAAACCAAAGAAATACTAAAGGCAAAAAAGCATTGAGAGCAAAAGAAAAATACTTTAGAACAAAAAAAAGTATTGAGAACAAAAAAAAACTAAGAATAAAAAATTATTCAGAACAAAAAAAATTCTAAAAAAGTATTGAGAAACAAAAAACAAAATATCAAGGACTAAAGAGCATTGTGAAGAAAAAAATATTGAAAAGAAAAAAATACTATGAGGAAAAAGGGATTTAAAAATGAAACAGCATTAAAACAAACAAAAAAAGAATTCTGAAAACGAAATAGTTTACAAAAACGATAGTTTACTAAATTAGATAATAAAAACATTTATGAAAATTCAAAGCGATAAAAGAAAATTTCATATTTTTTACGACCCCTCTCTCATACGTGACATGTTAAAAGTTAATATTCTGGAAATATTGGAAAAAAAGCTTGAAAGAAAAGTAAATTAAAAAATTTGACATTTGGGTGACATTTTTTTCTTTGCTTGCAACAAAATTGCGATCTTTGACTCTTTTTCATTTTACTTTTATGCATACAGCTTCTCACACACACATATTTATATGTGAGAATAAAATTTATGTATTCATTCATGGAAAAGTATGTTTTCGGTCAACTGTATAGGGGTAGATAAATGTTATTACCTTCATTTACCATTTGCACGAATATCTGAGGATTCTTGGCACATTTTCCTCGAGAAAGCTTATCGCACTTGAGTCGAATATGAAAATAGGAATTGTTTTAGCCCTTCATGGAATACAAAAGAGGTGCTGCAGATCAAATATATATATAGTGAATTCTTCATTTACATTTGAATGATGTCAATATATATATAGGACAGTTAATATTTTACTGATTTTTTTTTCTCAGATTTTAATATTTTATTTAATCCAGTATTTCACTTAATATTTTAATTTTTAAGGTAAAAGTTAATTTATATTAAAAGCTTATTTATATTTAAAGCTGGGATCTTATATTTTCTCCTGTCACTAAAATTGTAAATTCAATTTATAGAATTAGGGGAAAGTTATTTTTATACCACTACCAACTATTTTTCCTGACCTAAAATTGACTTTTACTACTGACAGTAAAAGAAAAAAAATTTAATAGTATTGTCTGACTTGAAACTGATATTTACTACTTGCATCGAAATTAAAATAGCTCCAAGTGTTTGTCTTACTAATACTGACTTTTACTACTTATAATAAAATTTCAGAAAATAGGATTTGTCTGACCTGAAACTGACTTTTACTACTTACACTGAATTTACAAAAATTACAAATGTTTTGTCCGACAAAACGTGACTTTTACTACTTACACTGAATTTACAAAAATTACAAATGTTTTGCCCGACAAAACGTGACTTTTACTACTTACACCCAATTTACAAAAGTTTCAAGTGTTTTGTCTGACCTAAAATTGACTTTTTCTACTAACAGTAAGAGAAAAAAATTTTAATAGTATTGTCTGACTTGAAACTGATTTTTACTACTTACAACAAAATGAAAATACTTCCAAGTGTTTTGTCTGACTAATACTGGCCTCTACTACTGACAGTAAAAGAAAACAATTTTAATACTTTTGTCTGACTTAAAATTGACTTTTACTACTAACAGTTAGCAAAAAAATTAGAATAGTTTTGTCTGACTTAAAACTTACCTTTACTACTTACATCGAAATTACAAGACTCCCAATAATAATTATTAAATAAAAATTATTATTAATTATATTATCATTAATGATTGAATTATTTTTACTCTTATTAAAAAAAAAATTCAATAAACAAATGACAAATTAATGTATGTGAAGAGAAATTAATTACGTACTAAAAGTATTTTTTTATTTATAACATAGGACGAAATGGTTTAAATTAATATCAAAATTAGTTTGATTATTTATGTGTTATTTGTGTTTATAATGTAAATAATTAGTTCTCTAATTAATATAATGATATTTTGGAACGTAAATTCTCTCGAGTTTTGCTGAATATAAATTATCTGATGATGATAATGATGATGATGATGATGATAAATTGTGAAAAATTTGAAAAAAGTAACATTTGTTCTATTGAGGAAAAAGAATTCTTGCCTTCTACATATTCTGAATTGATTTGCAGTCTTTTGAAAAGGGGAGTTTAAACGTTTTTTTGAATGAAGAATACGCTTCCTGTGAAAAGATGGTACATTATTAAACAGTACTTCCTCGCCTTCTTTTATACCTACGGATAATTTTTTTTTTTCAAATTGGAATCTTATTGTTGTCCCAGAGAATCGTTTCATTCCTTTCACTATATTCTGAAGTCAATATTAAAATATAACCAAAATTCTCTTCTCACTTTAATGAAAAGGAAGAGAGAGAGAGAGAGAGAGAGAGAGAGTAGGTATTTGAAATTACTTCGGTATATATTTTAATCGATGTCAAAAACAGAACGTTGAATTTACTTTCCGTCTTTTTCAGATAACTTCCTTTTTTTTTGATAAATCAAACATCTTAAATGGAAAATTAAATGGTGATTTTATTTTTCATTTTCTATTATACATTGATGAAAATCAGAGATTTACTTTTTTTGGATATATTTTTAATTTTTATATATATTTCAAATGAAATGTTTCTTTAATATTTGAAACGAGGTTAAATGCTTCTTCAACTCCTGAATAATCCATCAGGATATGCGCATCTTCGTTAAGGAGAATATTTTTATTGATTTTATTTATTATTCAAACTATTATTCAGCAACGGGGAACTGCATACAAATTATTTCTTAAATATTTCATTCAATTCTGTAAGATATTAAAAATATAAAATTTTCCTACATTCTAAAAGTGTTTCCACTTAATGAAAAGAGATAGGTCGTTTATAAATAACGTTAAGGGGTTTTTTGTTTTGTACAAGATATGCTATTATGACTGAAATATACTTTTACAAAGTAAGTTTGAAATTACAAGTTTTTAGACTGTTTTGTCTGACTGAAAATGAATGTCACTACTGAGATTAAATTTACAAGAATATGAACTGTTTTGCCTGATGACTAAAAGTGATTTATACTACTGAGATTAACAGAACAAGACTTTAAACTTGTTTGTCTGATTTATTTTGACTTTTACTACTTGCGTTAAAATTACAAAAATTGCATTGTGTTTTGTCTGACCTGAAACTGACTTTTACTACTTACATCGAAATTAAAGAAATTCCAAATGTTTGGTATGACTAATATTGACTTTTACTACTTACAATAAAATTAAAAAAATTGTCTGCCCAAAAGTTGGCTTTTACTACTTACAACCAAATTTACAAAAATTGCAAGTATTTTGTCTGACATGATATTGACTTTTACTACTAATAATAAAAGAAAAAAATTTTAATAGTATTGCCTGACCTGTAACTGATTTTTTCTACTTACATTAAATTTAAAATAGTTCGAAGCGTTTTGACTGACTAATACTAACTTTTAGTACTTATAATAAAATTTTAAAAAATGCAATATGTTTAATGTGAAATTGACTTTTACTACTTACATCATATTTACAAGAATTCCAATAGTTTTGTCTGACTTAAAACTGACCTTTATTACTGACACTAAATTGATAAAAATTCGAAGTGTTTTGTCTGACAAAAAGTGACTTTTACTACTTACACCTAATTAAAAAAAATTTCCAAGTGTTTTGTCTGACCTGAAATTGACTTTTACTACTTACACTCAATTTAAAAAAGTTCCAAGAGTTTTGTCTGACCTAAAATTGACATTCACTACTTGAAGTAATAGAATTTATGAAATTTTTTCCCATTTAGAAATATTTCGACTCTGTGAAAGGCGCGATAGGTGTTATTGTTTACATTAGAAAATCATTTTATTCCACTGAACAAATTTTGTCATATATTTTCCATCAGTAGATGATAAAAGCAGAAAAAAAAGAATAAAAGCATTTCTCTGATGCTGCATAAAGGGATAAAATCGAAGTGTTTTTTATTGATACAGTAGAGTCTACTCAAGAGGAATGAATTTCAATTTGATTATTATTATTTTATTCACACTATAAACAATTTGCTTTTAAGACGGTAATATTTCTATAAACTACTGTGCATTCATTTACCTATTAAATTGTTCTATTCTTTATTTTTTAATAATTAAAATTCGCCATAAGACAAAAATATATTTTTATTTTTTTATTCTTTCATATAGGAAAATGAGATGATTGAATTTGCATTTTTTGGTCTAATACTTAATAATTCACCAATAGTTATATAAATGATATTAAATAGTTATTCGCTAATTGATTTCTTATTCTGCTCGCTGTTTTTTTTTTTTGCCACACAGAGACATACAATAAATCAGATTGTACTATGTGTGGATACAATTTAAATGGGCTTTTGCTGTTCCGTGTAGGGCAGTAATCCTCTTGATTCTCCCTTCTCATCTAACATAATCTCTTTCCCATCATGACGCGCCCTTCTTTATTGCTTCTTTACTTTTCGTGTATACACGAGTTGTTTGGTGTGTTATTTTTAAATCACTCTGAATATCTAATATTTACTTTTCAATATAAACTCTCATGTTCTCAAAAAAGATGAAAATTTGAAAAAAAAATTTCTGTTTTCAAAAAAAAATTTTTTAAACAAATTTTAGTAAATTTATTTTAATAGTATTGTCTGACCTTAAACTGATTTTTACTACTTACATAGAAATGAAAATAATTCCAAGTGTTTTTTTACGAATACTGACTTTTACTACTTATATTAAGATTTCAAAAAATATTTTTAGTATTTTGTCTGACTAAAACTGGTTATTGCTACTTAAATCGAAATTAACAGAATTCCAAATATTTTTTATGACTAACACTGACTTTTACTATTTACTTACAATAAGATTACTTACAATTGTAGAATTGCTATAGGGCTTTGTCTGACCAAAAATTGGCTTTAACTACTTACATCAAATTTACAAGAATTCTAATTGTTTTGTCTGACATTAAATTTACTTCTACTACTTACATCGAATTTACAAAAAGTCCTGACCTGACGTAAACTTTTACTATACTAATATAGTTAAAGAAAATAAATTTAATTATTTTGTCTGACCTTAAACAGAGCTTTACTACTTAGACTAAAGTTACTAAAATTCTAAGTATTTTTTTCTTTAATTTTGACACTGATTTTTGTGCTTCTTTTGTTTAGAAATTAAAAATTTTTCATTGTAACTGGGAAAATAATTATTGAATTTACACCTTTTGTATTGTTCTAGTAAAACTTTTATTGTCGTTGCTCGTTTGTAATTAGAGTATATATATTTTTTATAGCAGTAATTGCCCTAAGGTTCTGTAATTTTATAGTTGCAATAGAAAAGTTATTGTATGTTACAGTAACTTATAGTTTTTTATTCTTGTCATTTTATTTTTATTCCATTATTTAATTTTTTTGTTTCATTAATGTGTTTTAAATTATTTTTAATTTATTTACACATGTAACTGGTATGTAATTTTACTATTATTTTATTATATTTTTATTACTATTGGTTTTTCGATAATTTAAACTCATTCACAATAATTTAGCTATTCTTTTCGTACATTGAAATAATTAAATAATAATTGAAAAATTATTTTTCCGAAATAAATAGTTTTTTCTTCGATTAAATATTTACTTTGAAGGTAAATAATTACCTTTTATTTACCATTGAAGGTAAATGATTTCTTTGAAATAAATATTTATTTGATTAATAGTAGATTAAAAGAATTTTTGATTGAAAGAATTTTTTTTCCATTGTAGTATCGTAAAATGTAAAGATATTACTAAACGAGAGAACGAGACGTTTAAAGAAAATAATAAATCCCTATTGATACATAGGGATCATCGAGAGATTTTCTTTTGAGATATATTTCAACCGTGTAAGATTTTTTTCTTTCTTTTTTTTTTTTATATATATGATCTTGCAATTTTCGCTACTTTTGCAAAAAGTGTTCCTTATGTACAGCATTTACAATATATACTCTACTGTACTAGACTTGGAGAACCCTTTTAGTAATAAAATCTCCAAAGATCTTAATGTCAATGGAAGAAAAGTACAAGAGGTACAAGTGCTCTTGGATCATATTGAAAACTTTGCCAGAATAAACTGAAAACGACAAAAGGGTGAACGAAAAACTTTCAAAAGCAGCTGATACAATATTTTGCTTCAATATAAAACGTTTAGGAGGGGTGGAAACAATTTTTTATTTGCAACAAAATTTTTCATCCCTTTTCAGTTTTTTTTTTTTATTAAATTTATGTCACCATGATGAGGATTTTTATTTTTCTAAATCCAAATTTTAAATTCGATTCTGCTGTTAAATTTCAAAGGTTTATTTATTCCTTTTATTATTTATTTATCCAAACATTCATGTCTTTTAATATTTATTCATTTTAAAATTTCTTCCTTTTAATAATTTTTCTTTCTCTTTTTTTATATTTATTTATCTAAATATTTTTTTCTTTTATTTATTTATTTCTTTATTTAAACAAACGGGCAAAGCGCGTATCTTTTAATATTTATTTATTTTAATATTTGTATTTTGTGCCAAAGGACTTTTTGTTCGTTACTATTTTAATAAATAAATAAATAAATAAATAAATAAATAAATAAATAAAGCAATAAACAAATGAAGACTTTTTCTATAAGGAAGAAATAAATATTTATAAATTAAAATATTTATTTCTTTAACGTTCATTTGTTTCAATTTTTTCTAACAATTTTTTCACTTATAATATTAATTTGAAAATTTTCCATTTTATTTTTTTGTTTTGTTTTCTGTTTTGCTTGTCGGATTATTTTTGGTAGTTTTCGCAAGTGTGAACTTGACACGTACATAATTAAACATGATTTAAAACTCGATTATTATTATTATCATCGTATAATTAAATTAAAATTCATATAAATTACCTCTAACTGTATAATTAAATAATTAACTAAGTAAATTGAAATTACGAATGTGGAATTGTGGCAAAACAAGGAGACGAGGAACGTGTTTGTAACATTAATCTCGTACATGTAACTATTATATTGATAATTGTCTTGACTGGCAATTCGAACTTCCTATCTTAGTATAAAGATATAATATTACCTGCAGCGTTGAAATGAATTTGCTGTCAATTATGCTGATATGTAATTGTTTTCCATCTCCTGCTTGAAATTTCACTCGAAATTAGGCATACCTGCAGTAAATTATTGATTAAGCATGACATTATGACAATGACGCTGATTATTATTAATTGTACATGCTTCAACGCTTAACAAATATCAGGGGACACTCATCCCGGTCTGACATATATATATATTATATATATAATTATCAGAAAATAATTATTTCCCCTTAAAAGCAATAATTATTATTAACAAATAATAATTCACGGCGAAAGTATTGTCAAAAATAATTTCCCTCCTCTCAATTTTTGCACTTTTTATTTTAATTACTGAAAAAAATTAATTTATTAATAATAAATACTATAAATTAATAATAATAATAATATTTTTTTTTATTGTTCAGGGTTGCGACAAAAATAATAATAATAATAATAATAATAATAATAATTTATTTCATTGCATGCCCTTTACCAACAAATGTTTCCTCCCTTTTATATTATAAATTAATAAATAATAATTATTATCATAATATTAACAAGAATAATATAATATTAATACAATTTAATAATTAATAATAATTTATTTATTTAGAATAATTTATTTATTTATTAATTTTTAATTAATTAAATTCAATTTTATATTTACGATTTTTATTATAAATATTTTTGTTTAATTCTTTTTTTTATCTCTCTTTTAGTATGTATTTGAAATAAACACGATTTGTAAAATATGTATTGAAATTTATTCCAAACGGGAAATATTTTTCCCGACCAAAATTTAATTTACATCATCACAATATTATAATGTTTCATCATATTCATTTTACGTGATTTTAATTTCATCGAGAATTCTCCATTCACACGAAATATGATTTAAAAGTGAAATAATTATTTTTCATTGCTATAAATATGATGATTGACGGGTTATTTGAAACTTTTAAAGGCGGATTTATTTTCCAAACTGGGACGCTGTAATTAAACGATTTATGTTATTCGCTGTATATGGATATTTATATTTGCTTATTGTTATCTCTCACTTTTAATAAATCGTTAAGGGGAAAGAATGAGTAGTTAAAAAATGCATTCCTCAAAATATTGCCGTGTATTAAAATGAGGGAAATAAAAAAATCCCTTAAGTTTCAATCAATATTCAAACTATCTGATTTAAAATGAATTTACACGAGAAAAAAAGTAATTTAGTTCATTATTTTCGGAAGAATATTTCGCTCACTGAGTAAATCATTTTTTGTCGAATAAAAATTTTTGTGTATTTAATTTTTCTTTTTTTTTTTTACGTTACACATGCGGTTACTCTGACAATGGAGGGGGGACAAATAATCACTATTTCTTTTGATATAAATCGGAAATGGAGAATATAAAGGGGAAAAAAAGCATTTTGAATTACTTCTTGCAGGGATAAAAAGCATTTGTTATCAAAGGCACTTTCCTCTGCATTTCGCAGATGTTGCCGCACAATATTTCTATTGTCTCCTTCTTTTGTGTTTGTTAAGTTACATTTTCTTCTTTTGCTTTATATGTACATGAGTGGACCTAAATTTCTTATATCAAAATTTTTCTCTCCTTTGGTTCATATTTCACGCGTTTGTTAAATGACACAATTTTCCGTTTTTCTTTTTAAATTGAGTGGACAAAGATTTCTTGGGAACATTTATATTCTCTATAGATTTCGTCCACAACGATATTTCATTTAATTCTCCACTTCTAGGTTTTAACGATTATTCCTAAAGTGTTTCATTCACTTATAATTGAAAATAATAAAAATAATAAAAAAAAAAATAATAATAATAATAATAGTTATTAAAATAATAATAAAAAAAAATAGTAATAATAATAAAAAAAATAAAAATAGTAATAATAATAATAATAATAATAATAATAATAATAATAATAATAATAATAAAATTATGAAAAAAATTATATTACTTACTTTATTAATTAATAAATCTCTCGAAAAAATTCTTCCAAATTTAATGTGTGATAGAAAAAAATATTATAGAAATTCGAATTAAACGTTGATTAAGGGAAAAAGTAATAATAAATATTAAAAGTTGCTTGTTGGACTGGAGTGTTGCAACAAAGGTGGATTGGATTTATTTAATCTTTATTAGAAATGTTTGAAATTGCATTATAAGGTTTTTTTTGTATCTAACTTAGTCTGTGTACATTTTTCTAGTAAAAAAATAACAATAGAT
>JUFY01028413.1:0-18592 GCA_001855655.1 Leptopilina clavipes | reverse complement strand
TCACGCTGAGAACAGTAGCCAATGAAAATGAAGCGGAGAAGGGAGAAATGGGTGCAAAGGAAATTTTATTATGGGTACAGAAGCAAAGCGTCACTCTCTGTCTCTCTCACTCTTATTGATACACTCAAATATATTTTCAAATTTTGTTAATTTATGTCCCCGTCTATGCACCTCTCGCTGAAAACAATAGCCAATGAAATGTATCGGAGTGGGAGAAAATCAGTGCAAACAAATCGGCACAAGGGACACAGCAGGAAAGCGTCTCTTTCTGTCTCTCTCACTCTTATTGCGAATCTCAAATTTATTACTCTATATAATTTTAATTTAAATGTAAATAAATTGATATCCGAATATTGTAAAAAATATTTATATTTTCTGCGTCAAACTTGTATTACCGCCAATACTTTTTTCTTGAAACATTCGAGTTGAAGATTTCTGAGTAAAGTTTTAACAATATTAATGAAGTGCATCTTTGAAAGTCGCACTATAGATGCACTTAGGTTAATAAAATAATTAAAAAATTATTAAAAAAATTATAAAAAAATACTCTCTAAATCTAAATAGTTGAAAATTTCACTTATTCAGAAACAAATTTATAAACTGACAATATTGTTAGTTACTATGTCCGTAATTTTCGTAATATGCATAAGTTTCTCAGCACCATGCATGACATAAATTAACTTACCAGTTGATGGAAACTTTTACAAAATTATCCCATGTTATTGGAAATTTAAATTGCTATCAGTGAACTATCATTTATAATTTACTTTTTAAATTATAATGTAATTTTGTCAAGGATATCGTGTGAAGAAATTTACCAACTGATTTGATTCAAAATATGGTATTTTATAAAATGATAAAAATAACTTTTTGAAAATTTTTTGGAATAAATATACATAAATATATGTATGTCATTCAAATTCTTTGGAAAGAACACATTTGTATGTGAATATGATATTGCTCATGTGTCGCTGAAGAAGATATATAAGATTCAACTATTCCAGAATCAGAACAAACTTTTATGTTCAACTTAGCGTAATATTATATTATATTTGAAAGCTCACAATGAAAACATAAAATTCAAAAATTATTTGACTGTTAGAAGCGATTTTTTGTTATTAATGCCTGAAAAAATTTTTTCTGTTACTTCCATTCATTGAAAAAAAGATATCTTTCATCAAACTGGCGATTCGAGAATAATTTTGATTGCCAGTGGAAAATAAATTCAATAAATCAAAAGAGAAATTGAATGTTGATTGACATTATATAGAAACTTCAAATACTTTCCCTTAAAAGTTTAAGGTAAAATTTTTCAAATTATATTTATTTGATTAAAAATTTGTTCAGTCGATATATATATAATTTTATTGCAAAAATATGCAAAATCAAATAAACTTGACGCCCTCATAGATGAGAAATCAGAATAGTGAAAATTACTATACAGATTCTATTATTATTTAATGCTTCATTACATACGATTGAATTTGTATTGAATTCACTGATGATGTATTTTAGTAAATTTGAATAATTTATATAAATTTTTATTTCTAGTTTCTTTTTCTTCATATATATAAATATAAATATTATAAATAAATAAAATTAAAATCAAAAAATAATATTTTTAAACAATAATTTTTATTCTGAGACATACCACATTTTATCTCGTTTTGCGTCGATTTCTATCGATTCTTTACATGCCACTGACAAACTTGAAAGGAATTTTATGTCTGAAGCAAACTTTTATAGAAACTTCAAGTCCTTTCTTCGGAATACTAAAAGGAAGTCTACTCACTTCATATATGAAAAAGTGAAAATTTTAAAATATAAATAAACAGCACTTATTTGTTGTCTGAAAAAAATTTTTTTATTTGTAATTTCATTTAAATATTTAATTTTTAAAAATTATTAAAGAAATTAAATAAATCATCAAAAGTAAATAATTTTTCGTTGAATTAATAAATATTTTTTTCTATTAAATACTTTGTAGTATTTAAAATGATTCAATTTGGAAAAAAACTTTTTCTCTTAAATATGATAATGAAAGTGGTGGTAGAAAGAAAAAATTTCTTTCAACTTGGTATCATTTTCACATTGAAGACAATATTTTTTGTTGAAGGTAAAAGAAAACGTATAAGCGGTGAAAGAACTTCTAGATTATGGAACATTATTTTTACTCTTTGATGGTAAATAGGTACCTGTTCTAGAAACGTTGGAAACAAATTTCTTCTCTTCTGCAACAAAAAGCATCTTTCGTAAATAAGAGTAAAGTGGTTTTTAAATACACCTCTTTTATTTAAAAGAACTATTGCAAAAATGTTGAGTTATTTAATTGTGATTCTTAAATGTTAAATAGCTAATTATTAATAAGAATGTATTTTATTATTAAAAGAAATATAAAAAATATATTATAACAAATTTTTTTCTAACTACCTTGCAAAAAGGAATAAATTTTTTATTTTAAAAGTTTGGAATTCATTAATTTTGAGAGATTTAAATTTATCGCTGAGTCAAGGAAATCAATATTTCTTAAGTATACATTTAAGAATTATTTCGTCATAAAAAATGCAATATTAATTCGATTTACTACTTGCTTAAGTAGTAAAACGAAATTTTTATTATTATATATTATTAATATTGTGATCCATATTTTGGTTCTCTCCGCTGCTACTTTTTTTTATAGGGACATTATAATATGTACAGTAGAATTCACTTATAACGAACTTCAAGCGACCAGGAAAATGTGTTCGTTAAGGCAGAAGTTAAATGAAGTTAACCTTAAGGGGAGAACACCAGTTGTAACGCTAAAAAAGGAGCCTTTTTCAAGAATTTTTTCCTAATAAACCATGAAACTTTAAAAAAAATACTATTTATTACCATTTATTATATTACCATATATAAAGCATAAATTTAAAACAAAAAAAAAATGGTTTTTATCAAGAACTTTCGGAGTTATGAGCCATTGTAGTGACACCTTCGGAAAAAACATGGATTGCGGTGACAAGTATTCCGCAATTATAGGTAAAATGCCAAGTGAAATGCAAAAATGAAATTGATTTAAGGGTTTACATCCAATTAGACAACAAAAAATCAATATTTTAGGAATTTTTTCTGAGAAAACTATTCTGATCCCGACCATTTCATCCCCCCAACATCTCTACCCGCCGCGTTGCTACCTACTGTCACGTTTGGAGATGACACGTTCGGAGGTTACAGTGTATTTTTCTCTTTTTCCTTCTCTTCCTATTCTCTCTTCTTTCTTCTCTATAAATTGTATTGTTATCGTTGATTCCATACTAAACTCTGATTTAAATATTTGTGTCGAGTGAAAATTGGAATCAATTTACACATTTGTAAATGGTGTAATTATAAAATATATTTGTAATTATTGTCTCTATTTGTAATTCAATATTAAAATTAGATAAAGTTTATTGTTTTGTAAATGCGTTAACTTATTGAGTTTGTAGTTATAAAGTCAAAATATATTGACTGAAAGGGAAAATTAGTTTATGACACAGTTATAACACAGTATTGGAGAAAATTAAGGCGCAAATATTAAAAAAATGGTTCTGAGGTTTTAAATTCTTCACATATAAAAAAGATTAAATGTTCCTGTACCAAGACCTTAGATCTTAAAAATTTTCTTATTTTTATGGCAGGTATAAGAATATGTTTATCTACTGAAATTTTATTACTATCCAATAAATTTATTATAATTAACATACTTATTTCGAAATACGTATTATATTCATTTTTGAATATAAAAGAGGAATTGTTTTTCCTTTTAAAAAAAGCAATTAAGTTGGAGCAAAAGAATTTTTGTAATTATATTTATATTTTAATAATAAAAAAGAAAAAAAAATTATTCCGAAGCAGAGGAGAAAATTTATGCATGTTTTATATACGTGTATAATATGACTTGGCATATTGGTGTTAATAAAGTAGAAAGAAAAAAAAACCCCCTTGAAATTCTGAAAACAGACTTGCCTGATAGTTTAACGCCTCACGCGCATTCCAAGGGAGCTTTACATATATAGGAAAAGCTCGCAAGCTCCATTCAGTTTGCGATGAGCCGCAGCCGTTGACAGTTCGTTTCCTCGAAAATTTATATATATATATATATATAAATATTTAGAAAAATTATGCCAACTTTCTCTTTTATTTAAAAAAAAATTGTTTTTTTTTAAATAAATTTTCACTTTTTAAAATTATTATTATTATTTGAAAAAAAATTATTTTCCACAATTTTAAGGAATTAATAAAAAGTTGTTAACTTTTTTTAATTTTACAATGTCTTTGGCTATTTTAAATATTTGTTTTGTGAGTGAAAAAATTTTTGTTTCCAGTGAAAATGTGTTTTTTCATCAATTAAGACAATCATGTGAAAGGAATTGTATTACAAAAGTGAAATTAACGGATTTAGAGAAAAGTACTTGCACCGCTTAGAAAAAAAAGATGTAAATTTCATTCATTCATTGCGAAAGGATATGCAGGAAAATCCCATTGGAGAAGCAGGTAAAATCAGATTTTTTAAACATTTCTTTTTTACAAAGAAAAGTTTTAATATCAATTAATTTATTTCTCTAATAATAATTTCAACGGGAATATTTTTTTCAAGTAAATGGCACTTTCTAGTGCTTTTATTTTTTCTAAATATGTAATAAAAACAATAAACCTAAATAACAATAATAATTTTAATAATTAAAATGATAATGACTTTAATAATTAATAATTTATATTTTATATTTTATAAAAATAATTAGGTATATGAATTAAACGTAAAATGTAAATTTTGTGATTAGGTTTCCTTGAGAAATTAAGGGCAAATTGATTAGATAATTATAGTGAAAAATTAATAACGCGTGTTTTGTAAATTCTGAATTAGCGAAATATTGTATACTTTCTATAATAGAAAGAAATTAATTTTCGTACAAGACAAAGAAAAACGTACGTAAAATTCATTATTGTCGATCGAGATAAAAAAAACGTGCTTTTCTCCCGAGAGAATTATTTATAGTTTCCTACTTATCGGATAAGGGTTGTTTAGCTCTGATATACTGCAGATAATTTTTGTATATCCCAATAACTTCATAAAGAGTATAAAGGAAAACGTTTAACAATGTAATTAATATAAAGAATGATTTATCGTTAAATGAAAAAGATTTTATCAGAATTTTCTTTATAAGAAAAAAAATTATAACATAAATATTTCATAAAAAATTTTTCCTGTAAACGATTAATACCCCATGAAAATCTGTTAAATCTTTAACTGCATTTATTTATTTGTTCATTTTATTTTCTTTATTAATTTTATTTACTTCAATCATTTTATTAATATTTTATTTATAAAATAAATTCAAAAATTATAGATTGTAAAATTTCATAATATCTTCAAATATATTTTACGTATACAATTTACAAAAGACAGTTTATTTTCAATTTGACGGTATCAAAGGATTTCAAAGCAAAGTTTTCGTTTCAATTTATTACTTTTTGTAAATATAAATATAAATAAATTGTAATATTAACAATATTCTGTTGTTGACGTAAATATAAATTTAATCTTACATAGATATATAAGAATAAAAAAAAAATAATAAAAATATATATAGAAATTAAAGGCATACTTTAAATTAAAAACTGTTTTAATTAAAAAAAAATTTATTTTTTAATTTTATTTTCAAAAAGACTTTCGTTTAAACTTTATAAAGAATCTTTTTGACATTTAATAACGTTTTTTCATATTCAGACTCTGTGTATATTGTAAATTTCTTTTTATAAATTTATATTTTATAGAAATAATTGCAAAAAAAATGTAATTGTAACAATGGAAATATAAAATTCAGAGTAAAATATTCAAAATATAAAATAAATAAAATATTAGCTTTAGTGTACAATTCAGATAATTATTAAACTTTATTTGTTTTACGTGGAAATGAGAGGTGAATTTTAAAATTGAATGGACAAATAAAAGAATGTAAACAAAGAGAATTATGTAACAAAAAAATACCGTTTTTATTCCGGAAGCTGTAAAAAAAGAACGTGAGAAAAGAAAATTAAAAAGTTAAAAATGAAAATAACGCAACTAATCCGATATATAACACCTTTGAGCAAACAAGTCAAAAGATAATTATTTTCTAAAAAAATAAAAAGGTCACCTGTTACACAAACCATTTTTATACCAAAAGATCTAAATTTGTAAGAAACATGGAAATTTTTAATAATTTAAAAAAGAAATTTATTTTATTGAATAATTTAATTAATAAAAATAAAAATAATTTTTTTTTGAGACAAGGAGGTGAAAATGCATTTCTGAACAAAGTGCGAGATTTAAGCTTATTATTAATAATAATAATAATAATAATAATAATAATAATAATAATAATAATAATAATAATAATAATAATATATTATAAATAAATATATATTCTTTCTATGTACCCGTTTATGTAATAATAAATAACTGCAAATAATAAATAAATAACGAATTATTAAAAATTTATTACCTTTTTTAAATGGAAACCAAGATTATATTCTTAAATTTAGAATTTTTTTTCACAGTGTTACTGCCTATCAATAAAATGAAACTTTTTTATCTTCTAAATGTAATGACTAGGAAAGGAATTTCATTAAAATAAATGTATTAAGTAAATCGATTTGTATATATAAAATTGACCTTTTTTGTTTTGCATAAAAAATCTTTTGTTCCATAAAATGAAATGTAAGTATCCAAGAGAGGAATACTATACGATAAGAGCTTTTTTTACAAGTATTATTTAAAAAAAACCCCTGTATATCATTGACTTATATTAACAATAAAAAATATATACCATATATTATATGTATAAATATAAATTATATAAATAATATATGTACATATATATCTGTATAACATAATTATAATATGATAATTTATAATAATAAAAATATATTTATAGATTTTTAATGTTTCTTGTTGAAAATACATTTACTGAATTTTTATTTTACAAGAAGCTTTCCCTAAGGATTTTCAATTCAAGTTCTTATTCGCAAAGGTAGATGAAATAGAGGACCTCTTATTTAATTCGTTCTCAATCTATTGTTAAAAGTATTTGATAAAAAGAAAATGTATAAAAGGATTTTCCTTGTTCACTGATTCTTTTCATGTTTTTTTAAAATAATAATAATACTAATAATAAGTCAATTTGAAATTCTAATGGAATATAAAATTTGTTCTTTTATTTAAATATATGGTAAAAGGGAAAAATCTCTCCTATCACTTAAAATTCTCATTTTCCATCTTTATTCTTCCATGAATTTTGATAATAGAATATACCTTTATATATATTATATATACTCGTGCATTTATAGAATTCATGACAAAAAATTTCTGAAACTTTGATTATAAAAATATTAATCGTTATATGTGTCTTAAGACAATTGAAAATTTCCATACATATATTCATACGCAGCTGGCTTCTTTCTCCATTCATTTATGCATTCGAAAAGCGAGTGATTATTTAAAATAGACGATCCGCTATTTCTCCCAAAGTAATTTTTTTTAATAATAAAATTGTTTAAAAAAGAATATTCCAATAGAATATTAAAATGACTTTCTTTGTCAAATAAAAACATTGTATTCACACTAAAAAAAAGTCTTGGATTCAGCCAATTTTTGAGGCTGAATTTAAGGTGTAAACGGTTTCATTCTGTTTTTTTAAACTATTTATTTATATTTTATTATTTATTTTGATATTATACAGTTCATATTTATTAATAAAACAGTCTATCTTCCTATTTGATTTTACTATTTTTTTACTATTTTACTATTTTTTACTATTTTTTACTTTTTACGCGAATCTTGCATTCTCGTGAATTTTGATTCAGAAAACATATTTGTCGTGTAAAAGGATTTTGTAAAATTCGATTTGTGAAAATGAATGGGAATCTGTTATTAATATCATTATCATAATATTAAATAAGTTCTTTTGCATCTCATCATTATTTTGCACGAATTCGTCGTGCAAAAAATATATTATCCGCAAAACTTTGATATTGGTGAATAAGAAAAAGAAAAAAAAATGTGCTTGTGGAGTAAAATTTCTTATATAAAAGTAAGAAGCGTAAAATTCACTTGAGCCCATGCTATTGATATGCAATAAGTAACTTTTGCTATCAAACAGAAATACACATTCAAGTACACTTTCAATCTGAAATTCCATTTTCTTCTCTATTTTCCATTAAATATTTGCCGACTGAAGAATATTTTTGTCAATAATATATTTCCCTTCGGCAAAACTCAATTTTCAAATACCCATAAGCGTTCATCAAAACTTTTTGCATATTTGAATAATCGAGAAAAAAATCTCTCGCCAGAAAATAATTACCATATACATGTATTAGAAATTTAGAAATAGTTTTTACTTATGTACATATCCATTAATAATTCCTGTAACTAATTTTTAACAACTATTTTTAATTTTATTTTAAATTATTTTATTCATTCCTTTAATTATTTTTTTATCTGTTTGTATTTAATTATGTTTTTAATATGGAAAATAGAATATGGTAAATTAAATTTTTTTTCTTTATGAAATATAAAGTGACATAGAACTCATAAAAAAAATTTTTGTACGATCTTATGATAAATTCACGAGAATAATTATAATTCTTTCTTGTTGAAATAGTGTAATAAAAAAATTATTTTTCACAATGAAAGAAAAGGAAATAAATAAATCCAGACAAATGACTAAAACAAATAAAATAAAAAAGGAAAACATATATCCGACTTTGTACCGCAAGTGAAAGTCTCTGGGGAAATTTTGAAGAATGTAAAAATAAAAATATTCAACTTTTCGAAGATTTCGAAATATGTTTACGAATTTTTTAGTTTTATATATTATATAGTGTACGGGTATAAAAAGTTTTCAGTTTTGTTATTAGACCCTTTTTTATCCTCTCTCGCTTATTTTTAAGATATAAAGTTACTTTTATTGTTCATCTATTTTTATGTCTTTTCATTCTGGATTACAATTTGCTTCCTATTATAATAAAAAACAGATACAATGTCTCTCTTAAACTTGATATTTATAAAGCAAAAGAGAATGAACTCCCACTTTAAAAAAAAAAAAAATGAAAAATTCTATAAAAAATTTAATTCTTTTTTCCTCGACAATAGAATAGTTCTTTTTTCTGCCTTTCACCGTACAACGCTAATAAATATTTCTGCAGCTCCTTTGAATTAAATTTTCCAATATATAATACAAATTTTATTAAATAAACACAACAAAATTTTATAAATACTTTCAAAAACGGCATTTGATAAATGCGATATTCAACACGATATTTATTTATAGTTTATTTGTTATTTATTTATTCACTTATGTACAGTAGAATTCCAATTATTCGGACGTCCGATTAACCGGATTTATTTTTGAACTTAAATTCCATTCTTATCAATTTAAATAATTTTTAAGTTTGAAAATTTTTTTTAAAACCGAATTTCTTCATAAGGACAACTTATATTTGTTAGAAATATTCATATAAAAAGTTTTTTTCAATGCAATTATAAAATTTTATCATATTTTAATCATTGCAATGTAATTAAAATAACTTAAATACTATATTAAAATAGTATAACTCAACATTTATAATTTTTCATGACAAATCCGATTATCCGGATTGGGTCCGGTCCCAATTAATTCGGATAATTGGAATTCAACTGTATTAAGATTATTTAAATTTTTTAAATATATAATAAACTATATAATAAATATATATATATTTTTTTTTATTTACTTTTAATTAATTTTATTTATTTACTTATTTTTTACTTCATTTATTTATTTATCATCTGTAATCAATTTTAACATGAAATAGAAAATATATTCAGATTTAAAGCAGAACCCCTAAAAGATATTTTTTCTTTTTCATTGATATTAAAAAATTTCTGCTGGTCATCAATTATTTACTGCTAAACTGTTTGCATGTAACGATTAATCTTGTATACATATAGTATATATACATCAGGGGATTTCAATCACGAAGCATTAACATTTTGTATATAACACAGAATGAATTAAAAATGAATCTTAATGAATCTTAATTCATTTTAATTTATTTTTTATATAAATTTAATTATACATTTCGCATTTTAATTCTATTTTTTAATTAATAATTATAATAAGTAATTTAAAATAAAATTATAATGAAATAATTATGAGAGAAAAATCCTTAAGGAAATTGAAATTCTATTTTTATAAAATAGAAAGAAAAGCTAAGTATTTTTCTTTTATAGATCCAATTACCGAATATAAATCATGAATAAGTTAAGGGTTGAAGAAAAAAATTAATTTGAATATCAAATTAAGTATTCTTCAGTTTTTCTTAAGATGCACGAAACTAGTACATAATCGATCCTTTCAACATTACTTCGCTATATAGTAACTTGACACCAATTTTTTTCTACCCTTTTTAAAAAATTGATTAAAGGGTTAAACCACCCTGAGGGGATGAAAAAACGTTGCGGGTGATTTTAATAGAATTTTCCTTACGCAATTATTAGATTATAACTTGTGCATAGATTTTTCTTTAAAACTTATTCAAATAATATGTCTTATATTTTTCAATTATTTTCAAATATACCTTATAATTTTTATATTTCATGAGAATTAATTTCAACCCCCTTTGCATCTCATAGTATTTCCTCGTTGTATTATAAGATTTTTTTTCCACAAAATCCAAGCGAAAAACATTCATAGTTTACTCGAACCTCCAAACGTGTCATAACATTTCTCAACGTGACAGTAGATCACGAATGGAGGTGTCGGGTAAGGGGAAGAGATAAGCGGGATAAAAATTAGGAAACTAAAAGCAATAACGTTTGGTTTTGATCATTAATATTACATTTTAATTTAATTTCAATTTAATGTAATAATTTTTATTTATATTTAATTTTTTAATTTTAGTTTAATTCAATCATTTTTTAAAATTTATATTTATGTACTAGAAACATGTTAAGAAATAGATTTTTTTTTGTTTTTAGATGGCGCAGTTATATTATATATTTATATTTTATTTTTATATTTTATATTTCTATATTTTTTAAATATTTTTTATATTTTTTATATTTCTCTTTTCCAGTCAGTTTTAAGTAGAAACGTACAGAATTTTTTTTCTTAATTCTTTCTCTAAAGCGAAAAAATTATTCTTTCTGCCATTAAAATTACACGTTTTTAATGGAGGAGCTTACACGATTGTTTGTTTTCCTAAAAAGCTTATTGACGTTGAGATATTTTTCAGTTAGTATGTGCGTTCTTTGTCGACAGAGAGTTTAAATCTTGAATGAAAAAAATAAACACATTGTGCGTATAACCAAGGGTTCTTTTCTTGTGCTATATATCACATGTTTAGTTCTCTTTAATGACAGAAAAAGCTGTAAAGCTTCAGAGCATCTTGGGCAAATAGCACGAAAAAATCTTTAATTAAAAGAACTTTAAAAAAAAACCACTCTAAAAATAATAAAACTCTTGTTTCATTATTAAAAAATTTTTAATTATGTATTTTTATGTAATAAACAAATTTAAATTTACACATGTATATATTTATTTATTTATTCATTAATTCCTTAATTATTTATTTATTCATTAATTATTTGTTTATTCAATTATTTATTAATTCATTCATTTCTTTAATTATTTTTGTTTGTTTATTTAATTATTTATTTTATTTATAATTATAATCTTTTGTATTCTATACTTTTATATAACGTATAAATATAAAAGATAGATGGGAGCAGAAAGTTTGTCAAGTAAAAAAAACCATTCGTGTTGTACGTATATATAGGGCAATAAAAGCAAAAGCCTAGTACTTCCGTTTGATGAAATTTATATCAACATTAATTTCTTTTCATACTATATATATATACATACCTATACCATTCTCTTGATGCACTCAGTGTGATAAAAATTGTCCTTCAAAAATCTGATTCTAAACGCCTCTATTTTTCAAGTTGTCTAGATTAACACTAAGTCATATAAATAAAAACAAAAAGTATTTATTTATACGTTCAGTGTCGAAACTTATGGTTTTAAAAAATAAATCAACATTTATCCGCAGAAAATTTTTAGTTTTTATTAAATACAAAAAGGTTTTTTATGTGTATATACAAAGTGTAAAAATAGGGGTTTTTAAATTTAACGATAAAGTGATCTTCATATATTTGCACTTACAAAAGGCAAATCAACTATATACCAACCAAAAAAAAAAAATGCTGATATTTATCAGAAATGTACGGAATTTTTTTTTTTATATTGAGACAAATTTTTTTTACAACTATATGGTAAAATTAAAAATAATTTTATATAATTTATTATATATTAAAATTGGTGGCTTTTTTCTTTAATGGGATTTAGTGATCACCGAAATTGGTCCAAGTATGATCCCATAAATTTGGATCAGCTTTTTTGTCTAATGGAAGATTTCCTGGCGGTAATGCTGATGCTCGGTATTTTTCCAACTCTTCCGTAAGCTCTTTTAAGACTTCAGGATGCCTGGAGATCAGGACAAAAATATTTTCTAAACCTTTATAAGAGAGAACCTGTGTTTTTTTTTAAGTATATATATATACATTGCTTCAAGTATAATAGTGATTCTTAAAAGGATTTTTACAATTTTATGTTATTCGTTGACTTTCCTTTTGAAATAAATGTGAGAATAAAATGTAGAAAAAAAAGAGAATCATAAATATATATAGCGAAGCAAAGTAAACGTAACAAAAATGTCATTCTTTCATAGAAGAAATAATATACACATAATGGATAAATAATAACAATAAAAATAATAATAAAAACAATGAAAATAATAATGAAATTAATAACAATAGTAAAAACATAATAAAACTAAGAATAATATTAGAAATAATAATAATAATAAAAAAACAATAGGAATAATAACAAAAGAGATAAAAATAATAAGAATAAATCCACGTTCGAATATTTAACTTTTATCTGCTCTTGGATATCACAGAAGTCGCATCAATACGTTGGCAATGGTACAACGTCTAGGTAATTAACGGAAGCAGTTAAAGGTCACCAGATGGTAGTATCGAGTTTTCTCTTGATACGATGCAATAAACAAGTATGAGAGATTGTAAAAACAAAAAACAGTACCTGAGGGATAATGCTTCGGCTAAATCTTCTACTGGGGTGATGACTCGTGGTCCAAGGAGTCAGAATGGCAACAACGCGCTAGAGGTATCACAGATCATCGTGGAAAACACAACGAGAAGAGGAAGTAAGAGTAGTGTGACGAATCAGGCCAGTTGCAATTCTGTCTTTAGTAATGCTACTGATATTGACATGTTCAGTTGTAACAGTGATCGAGACAAATGCATAAAGCTGCGGAAAGAAAGGACGGCGGGCATTTCGAAAATGAAGGAAGTAGTCAGTATGATGCTGGAAGTCCTGTAAAATCCAGAAGAATATCAATATGACAATCAAAAATGGACTAAAAGGCTTAACATTGCTCATACAGGATGTCAAGGAAAAGCACGAAGCGGCTGCAAGAAAGTCCAGCAGTTGTATCAAGGATTCGACTGGACATAGGAAGCTCGCAAGGTTAGCAGACTTAGATGACACCGTTTCAACGCAGTGGTGCTAAGGAACGTTATTCTGGAGTCTCAGAAAAGGAGAAGTATTCCGAAGTTGACAAAGGACTTGATGAAAATAAAACAAGAGGAAAGCTCTCCAAAAAAGGTTGAAGGCAAGAGGACAAAGAATGTGTCGAAACCGAGCCAAGTCATCAAGACAAAGTCACAGCGAAGACCAACGATGATCATCAAGGTCGCTGAAGGCACGACGTACGCTACAGTTCTGGGGAAACTTTATAAAGAGCCAAACCGAGAAGCCAGTCACACGAGGGTTATGGGAGTAAGACCCATCAAGAAAGGAGACCTTCTTATCAAAATTAGAGGTTCTTCAGACAAGTATCGTTTACCAAGGAGGTGACAAAGGTAGAGTGCAGATGTCGGACCGGCAGATTACGCTAGAGATCCGCGATCTGGATAGTCTTACACAGCAAGAAGACATCCAGGAAGCACTGGAAAAAATCTCGATGATACCAGCAGGAAGCAGAAAAGCGACGGTCCTTGGACCAAATAAGCGAGGAATGAAGCTTTCCATTGTTGTCACCAGCCAAGAAAATGCCGACAAGCTGGAGGGTCTTAGATAAAGGTTGGCTTTGTGTCTTTTCCAGTCAGAAGGAGAATTACGGTCGTAAGGCGTCATTAATGCCTTGACTACCAACATATAGGCAGAGAATACAAAACTGTAGATAGGTCAGTTGCGTGCTTCTGGTTCGGTGAAGCCGATCACAAGCTAGCAGATTGTAAGAAGAGCCCATGTTGATTTTTATGCCAGGAGTGGTTCAACAGAAGAAGACCAGCCACGTCACAGACTTAGGGAGTTGCAAAGTCTTCAGAACCGCCCTTGAGGAAGCCAAGAAGACCAAGTTCAGAACGCAAAGAAAGTAAGGCTATAAAACAGCATCGAAGAGTCGCATAAGCGACAAAAATGAACCATTCATCTGTAAAGTCTGAAGCTAAAACCTAGTTTCGTAGGTGAATAGAAACTTTCAATAACCAAAATCCTCAAGGGAGGATTTTTAGTCGGTGGGTGTGATATGCAAGTTGAGCATTTTATGTTGATTCCGACTGACTCCAATGAAAAGGTCGTTTTACTGTACATGTAAGAAAAACATTTTCCTACTCTCTCTTGTGATGGAAAAAAATATCAATAAGCATAATAATAAGAATTGTTATTATTATTATAAACCAAAAGTAAGAGACGAGTTTTAATAATAATCAAGGAGAAATCCTTGATAATTAGAATTGAGAATATTTATAAATTAATTCGCAAATTCTGTCTTTGAGTCAGTTATGGAAATAATTAAATAACAGAATTTAATTTTGAATCCCTTGTGTAGAATTTCATCACGTTTGTGTCTGATATATTTCTCCACGGTATTATTTATTGAATTAAAAATTTTGCTTTATGGAACTATAATTATCACTACCTAGAGAATTGAGAAATTGAAAATAATTTTGTAACGTTCACCTTGATTTGCTTCTTTTCATTTTGTAATAGTTAAATGGAAAAATATTTAGACCTATATTGGAAAATATAGAACATGTATAATAATGTATATGATTAAATTTAAACTCACGTGGTAGAGAGATCATTTTGTTCGCAATAATCTTCAGAAATATTCACAAGACATGGTTTTTTTATGGGATTACATGGAGGTAGATTGTTATTTTTATCTGGACATTGCTTCAAAGTGGCTTTTTCTCGTAGACTTAATATTCCTTTCGCTGAAAGGTTCATTCCAATCTTTCGAAGATAATTACTCGTTACATGTTTTAGAATTAGATCTTCATTGTAATGGTTTTTTCTTCCGTCCGGACCGTAGTAACCATCGTATGTTCCATTGTACGTTGATCCTATTAAATTGAATAATTTCTCATATAATGATAATATAATTTCATATCTCACGTCAGCACTATCATAATTAAAAATATCACATCTAGTATTGTCAGTCAACAAAGACATGAATGAGACAAATGAAACAAAATGAGATTGCTAATTAGAGAATTTGAAGAAAATGTGAGAGAAGTCTGTATGTCTTATTTCTGCTGTATTTCATCAATACTGATGGAATATTAAATTTATATCAAACGTTGCAGTGAGTTTGGATGCTTAGTGAGAAGATGAATGGAAGAAAAATAGTGAAAGTGAATGAATGGAAGCAACGTTGCTGTAATTTTAGATGCTGTATAGAGAAAAGATGAATGGAAGTGAACGAGTTTTGTTATTTAGGTTATTGGTTTATTTGCAATATAAAGGGCAAGAGTTGAATACACAAGAAGGAAGGATGAAAAGGGTGTAAATATTAAAATACGACTAAAGTTTCGAGAAAGGGGAAATGAGATTAAAAGACAACTTGTGAAAATGAAAAGAATGCGTTTGTTTGATCTACTGGTATGGTCTCTGATGAATTATACAAAGGAAGTATAAATATGGAATGAGATAGGAAGAACAGAAAGTATTTATTAAATATGTTTTTGGAATAAGCTATAGGAATTGTCAGTGCTGTTTATATAGAGAGAAGTTGAATCGGGAAAAAAAGGTCGCACAGAAGACCGATGCAGTCGGATATTTTTGCTATCCTAAACATCCAGATTATGTTGAATAAGAGAATTTGCAACTTCCTTCCTTGCTCAAAAAAAATAATTTCCAACCTTTAAGAAGCTTAAAATCTCCCATTGTTATAGCCGCATTCCCATAAATATCATCAATATTGTGAAGTATAGATTTTCTCGGTGATTCCTGATCGTCCTTCAATGCATTCCACAAATTAATTCCATCAATATTTAAATTAGTCGTGGTATTGCCTGCAGCAGCTAAAAGAGTTGGTAACCAATCACTGATGTGCATCAGTTGCTTAGTCACACGTCCTGTTCTTGTTAACAATGGAGACCAAAGGATTCCCGTACCACGAACACCTCCTTGACAACACAATAATGGATTAATTAATGAACAATTCGACAATATTCTCTGCTTATTCTAATTGCCTTTCCTTAATTGAAGAATTAAATCCAACTTAATGTCGAATTAGGAGCAATTTATTACGGAAACTGTAGATAAACCATATATGTATAATTCATTTATTATCAAAATACGTGAATTGATAAATAATAAGTACAGGAAATGAAATTAATATTAGGAAATAATGTTTCATGATATAAAGGTATTTATTTCATCCCTAATAGGTAATGATCTTAAATCTTGCTTAATGATTACTATAATAGTTATTGTAATAACAATAATAACTGGAGAAGGAATATCACTAAAATATTACATGTTACGTAATTAAGCTCATAAAGCTCAACATCTTACAATGAGGGAGTATAAAAATAAAAATGGATAATTATATCTAATATGTAAATTTAGTACAATGGATTATAAATGTATTTACGTCTGAAGAATTATCCAAGTTTATATTTTTCCAAATTATCAAGTATTATAACCTCTTTGATTTTAAATTAAAAATTAAATACGAGAATTTTTGAAATTAAAAAAAAATAATATTACCCAGTGTGGAAACGTTTTGCCCGTGGCAATAATTATTTCTTCATATCCCTTAAAAATATATTTTTATTTGGCTTTTCTGAATAAAAGCTTTCTCATTATGATGAGAATGTAATTATAACTTTATTATAAAAGTATAAACGAGAAGTGCAATTATGCTAGTACGGTTTAAACGATACTTATAGTTTATTTGTAATCAGTTACCCGTCAATTAATAACTAATTGATGATTATAGGAGGGTTTTTTTTTAATCTGAGTATGGGATGATTGAACTTATAAGTACTATTTTAATTTTGTTTTATCCTATAGAAGGGTAAGGGGGAGTAATCGAAATTATAATAAAATGGGTTTCTACAATAAGGGTATAGTTATTTTATTTCTCGAGGTAAAAATTTTTTATTGTTTAAATCTTTAAATAAACTTTAAAAGTTCGTTTTAATCATCAATTGGAAATAAAAGACTAACCTTCGAATAGAGTATTCTTGACACCTCTCAGGGGCCAATTGGAAGCATGATTTAGATTAAATCCAGCAGCTGGACCACCATTGTCAGTTGAAAAAACTATAATGCTATTATTTAACATATTTTTCTCGTACAAAGCTTTAACCACCAGACCTACTGTTGTATCCATTTCCTCAGCCATAGCTTCAATCATAAATAAAATTATAACAAATTAGTATATAAACAATTGGCATAACTGCTGTCCAAAGTAAAAACCTAGTAAGTCGCATTTGCCATAAGGGCGAGCGTCCCTTAGCTTTGTTATTCGACTTTCGCTCTTATGGCAAATGCGACTTACTAGGTTTTTACTTTTGACAGCAGATAAATTGTTAAATTATCGCAGAAATGATAATTTAACTTCGTTTGCTAATTGTTTTTTAAAATTGATTTTAATTTTGAATATCTTTTTTTTCCCATGGGATGTAAAAAAATTGTTTTGTCAAATTTTAATAAAGAAAATTATTACTATCCCAGGTGAGTAATTTCGAATGTTATTGGTATTTATTTATATAAAAGTAAAAATTAAAAGAGTAAAATGTTACCGGCAAAATTACAACGATGACTAACAGTATCACAGGCGAGATTTTTGGATAGTGTTTCCATTGGTGCTGGCAAAGGGTTATAAGGATTTGCAGAATGCGTAGCGGCATGAGCAATGTACAAAAACAAGGGTTGACTTATCGTATGATTCTTTATTATTTTCACAGCCTCAGATCCAAAAACTCGAGTCGAATATTTTCCATGAAGATCCCACGCCGGATCTAATCCACGTCTCATGTCGAAACCCCATTGATCCTATAATTTATTGCCTATCAATTTTTCCAAATATTCACAATAACAAGCATTTTAATTTTTTTCTAATAAATGCATAAGTATAATAATAATAATAATAATAATAATAATAATAATAATAATAATAATAATAATAATAATAATAATAATAATAATAATAATAATAATAATAATAA
>JUFY01028412.1:0-30234 GCA_001855655.1 Leptopilina clavipes | reverse complement strand
TCAAATACTATTTAATTGATTAAAATTCTATTTAATTGATTCAAATAGTATTTATTTGATGCAAATACTATTTAATTAATTCAAATACTATTTAATTGATTCAAATAGTATTCAATTGATTCAAATACTATTTAATTCATTCAAATACTACTTAATTGATTCAAATACTATTTAATTGACTCAAATACTATTTAATTGATTCCAATAGTATTTATTTGATGCAAATACTATTTAATTGATTCAAATAATATTTAATTGATTCAAACAAAATGTATTTAATGCGAATACGATTTAATTGATTCAAATATCATTTAATTCACTCAAATAAAATTTATTTTATACTAATAAATATTTATTTGATAGAGAAATTAATTATTTGAATCAAATAAATTTTTCTTTCTTCAAAATATAATAAAGAGATTTTCAGAAAGGAAAAATAAAAGACATCTTTGACTTTTGTAAAAGTGGCACGTACAACCTATCTGTGACTCTACTTTAAGAAAATTGATTTAGACTATTTTATGCCATCTTCAGTAGTATAATACGATTTAACTTGGCTATATATATATTTTCTCTAGCACTTTGCTTTTATTATGAATGACTCTAGAAACTGTTCCATTTTGTCAATCTCATCAAATATTCTCATTAACGAATAACGAATTAAATTTTGTCTGATAGAATTATTCTTTGAAGAGAAAAAAAAATCGTTAATTTAAATTAAAAAAAAAAAATTAATAGTTCAGGAAAGACTTTTTTTTCAAATTCATATTGATTTCTGCTCACTTTCGAATATATGTCTACAGCATCCATAGACAGTGTTGATGGGTTCGTGGATTTTTAAAATCATTGAAAGATTTATGCGAATGCAATTTTTATAAAGCTCGAAGAGATTTATGGAGATGAGTTCTTTTTAAATTATTGAAAGATTTTTATGAAGATGAAACCTTCAATTTAGCGAGACGTATAATCGTGAATTTTCACCTTTTCAATTCATTCCGCCCACAATTCTCGGTTGTATTCACAACGTTTCACGTATATTTAATCTATAATTTATAATTACACACTCTGATAATCGACGTTCCTCGTATAGCCTTAAGTGAATCTCAGTTGGATGCTGTGTATACTCACGAGCACAGACTCCAGACCACAGAGGGAGAGAGAGAGAGGTCACTATTACCGTCTCGATCTATTCTTGGTTAAACAGATAAAACATATCTATGTACGCAGTACTCTGATTAATCTTTGAAATTCGTTTAAAATTAGATCTTTTAAGTGTTTCTCTTGAAGTCTCTATTTATCATTACACTGAAAAAAATGTATTTGATTCAAATAATGAATTACTTCAGTATTATCAAATTTTTATTTTATCAATTAAATGGTTTATTTGATTTAAATACCGAAATTATTTATTCAATTCCGTTTTATTTGATATTTGAATAAAAATTATTTGGTTCATGTATAAATATTTCTTTGATAATAGGTAAGGAATCGATTATTTGAATCAAATAATATTCTATCAATGTATTATCAAATAAAAATTTTATTTGAATGAAATACATTTTTTTCAGTGTATTATCAAATAAATATTTATTTGAATCATGGAAAATTTTTACCATATTTGTTTTATATTGCCTAGTAATGTAATTTATTAATGTTACGATAAATTTTTCATTTGTTTAAACAAATTATTATTTATAGTTACTTTCATTAGCTCCATAGATTGCAAAATTGGAAAAATACTGCATTTTTCTAGCTGCAATGGGAAGAAAGTTAATAAATAACAACAATTATTTATTTAAACAATTGCTAAAATAGGGTTAAATTAGAAATTATTATTCCAAATTTAATAAATTTAACTTTTAATTTAATAAATTTTAATAAATAAATATTTTTAAATTTTTAAATTTAGTCTATTTTAAATAAATATTTATTTTAATAAATAAATTAAATAAATAAATTTAATTTAATAAATTTCAAATTAGAAAGTAATAAATTATTATTCCCAATTTATTGGAACAATAAATTTAACTGATCAATGGAGAATATTGTGATTGATTAAATTCGCAATAATGCGTCTATAATTAATAAATACATTTACAATGAAGTTGATAATTTAATTAAAATTGTTAATAGAATTATAATAATTAATAATACTTTGAGGGGTGTCAATAATAATATTTTCGAATTATTAAAATTTATTGTACAATAAATATTTAGGCAAATAATACAATAAATTGGCTTATTTGATTGTAGGATTTTTTTCCAACATAAAAATAAGGATAATTTCATTAAACTTTGATTTTCTTCCTCTGAAACTATTATAAAGGTTTGTGTATAGTGCAATTATCCAGATCAATGAATTTTGGCATTGCGATCACTAGAATGTCTCTTTTCGATAACATTTTATGCTCTTGTGATTTTTATGTGTACTTTCTTCTTTGAAAAAGGGGAACAATGCAAAGAGGTATTGCGAAAAGATTCGCATGACAAAACGACAATATTTGAAAATTAAAATATGTACCGATAATATAAAAGTTAATAAACTGATTTTATTTTTTATTTTTTGAAGGAATTATATACATTAATAAATATTAATAAATTAATAAATAAAATATCATTTCGGATAAAAAAAAGGAAATGATAAAAATAACCATATCTAAATTGTTGTCCTAAATCTAAAACATTACTGAACATTAAAAACAATAAAAGAAAAAATAAATACATTTTTTTCTTTGTTTTTAATATTTTGTACTGTTTAAATAAAAAAATTTTTTCCTATTTTTTAATATTTAGTAATGTTTAAATAAAAATTTTGTTCTGTTTTTAATATTTAGTAATGTTTAAATAAAAATTTTTTTCTGTTTTTAATATTAAGTAATGTTTTAGATTTCGGACAATTCAGATGTGGTTGTTATATATATATTTTTTTTTTTACCCAAAATGATAATTTGAAAGAAGATTGTTAGCTTTCAAATCTTCCAAAGTGAACAATACTATATATTTTACGATTCCATAAGTTTTTCACGAGGAAGTCAGTTGAATGTCAAAGTTTCTTTTTCGAGTAGTCCCGTACATGACGGGTTTTCCTATATAAAAATTGTAGGAAGAGTTTTCATTTTGCTTTTTTGTGTTTCTTTTCTTTCTTTTCTTTTTTTTTTTTTGCTATTCGTGAAAAATGTTGAAGTAGCGGTTTGAGGGGGGGAAAAAAAGAAGGGGGCAAAGAGGGGCTGAGTTGGCAGTTAACTTTTAGGCGGGATCGTAGTTCAGTTTCCATCCGATATTAAGAAACTTTTCATTGCTTTTCCGGGACTTTCGTATGAACCGAAATGATGCGAGTTCACGCGGAAACATAGTTAGTGCACACGAGGATAGATGAAGGCAAAACACTCGACTGTTTGTACAGGTATATAGATATATAACTCCAATGGGGAATACGTTTCTCATTCGCTAAAACGTTTTACATTCATCTTCCTTGGTTGTCGGGACGGCAAACGATCCTCATGAGATTCCCATTCCTTGACGATGACCAGTTAACTCTAATGAATACTCTATTTATTCATGACAGAGATATCACAGTTATATTATATAAATGACATCTAATTTTCTCGATTAACTTTGCTTCAAATATTTTTCGTTTTTCTTTTTGTTGCTCTGGAAAAATTTGTTCGGGGAAAATATTTTCTCACCTTGAGTAAAAAATTTTTTTTCACATTTTTGATTTTACTTATCACTGGAAAAAATATTATTTGATATAACTAATAAATTACCTGACTATTTAAATATTTATTCGTATTGAATAAATTTTATTTAAGTCAATTATTTCATTTATCAATTTATTTCAAATTATTTTTTTTTTAATTTATTCAATTAATTGTATTGACTTTAAAATATAGAAACTATTGATTTAAATATAGTTTCTTTGATTCAAATGAAATTTCAAGAAGGTATAAAAGAGGAGTTCTCACCCGCTCGTGTCAAAAAGCTCTTATGGAAACGTTTTGTGTCAAATTGCATCCTCGTCTTTGGTTTACAGGATGTTCTCCCTAATTCCCTCAAATTCGTTAGTTCCGCTCGGTTGAGAGCTAAGTTCACAATTGTTAATTTAGTCTATCTTGTCCTCGAAATCTGTGCCTAGAACTCAATTCACACTGATTACCTAACTTAATTTCATGATCCGTATTCAAGTAAAAAATAATATCAATTATTAACTTCCTCTTCAATTTTCTTTTTCAGAAAATTATCTAATTTCTTTCTTGATTTATTCATTACTTAAAAAATTTCTTTATTCACTAATATTTAAAAGTCAAGGAAATTTGAAAACTATTCCTGTGTTTAAATCAAATACTATTTAATTGATTCAAATATAATATTTAATTGATTCAAATAGTATTTAATTGATTCAAATAGTATTTATTTGATTCAAATACTATTTAATTAATTCAAATAGTATTTAATTGATTCAAATAATATTTATTTGATTCAAATACTATTTAATTGATTCAAATACTATTTAATTGATTCAAATAGTATTTAATTGATTCAAATAAAATTTATTTGATGCGAATACTATTTAATTGATTCAAATACTATTTAATTGATTCAAATAGTATGTAATTGATTCAAATAGTATGTAATTGATTCAAATAGTATGTAATTGATTCAAATACTATTTATTTGACGCGAATACTACTTAATTGATTCAAATACTACTTAATTGATTCAAATACTATTTAATTGATTCAAACAAAATTTATTTGATGCAAATACGACTTAATTGATTAAAGTACTATTCAATTGATTCAATTTCATGAATGAAAAAAATTTTTTTCAGTCTAAGACACCTTTCTCTATTATATTATTCTCAACATATGGACGACCCCTTGTTCGAGGGGTGTTCATAAAGTTAAAGTTATACAGGTGATGCTGAAAAACGAGTATATATATACTTTTTTTTCTACAACTGCATCTATACTACTTCTTCTGGTTTGCTGGTAGTGAAATGAATACAAAAATGTGACACTGGCGCGTATAAATAAAGTGTAAAAATAATCTGGACGTGCTACAAGTTCGCAAGGGTTCTTCGCGAGAGTTGAACCGTGGTGTAACTGGGTCAAGCGAGAAATCGTTAGAATAACCACTCGGATTTTTAAGAATACTGCAGCCAAAATTAAAGTTGATGATTTGCTTTTGAATTTAATTGCAGAATTGAAGATTCGAGTGCCCACTCGAAAATAATCTTATCAAAAAGGAAACATATTTCAATTATAAAATTAAATTGAGATCTGTTCATTTTTATTCGCTTCGTTCTCTTTAGAAAATTTTTATTTTTCTCCATTCTTTTCTCTCTCATCATTGAAGTGTAATTACAAAAAAAAAAAAAAATAATAATACAAACGTTAAATTCAAATTACCCTGATGGATTGAATTTTATTTACGAAAAAAAATTTTTTCAGTCAAACCTTCCATTACATAAAAGTTGTCGTTTTTAATAAGAAATCTAAAAAGAAATCTTATTTTGAAAGAGGATGAGAATCAATATAAATAAGATATTATTTATATAGTAACATTTATTTGAAAATTCACAATATTGTGAAAGTAAAAGTTTCCCAAAATCCACCGTGTGAATTATTTATTACTTGGAGAAATATTTTCTAAATAAATAATTATTACCGTTATTAATGAATAACGGTCCAGTGTGGAGTTGAATTTAAAAAAATCAGGATTTGAATAAATATAGGCAAACACCGATATGTATTAAATTTGTTCATGGAATCAATATAACGGTCCAGTTGGAATGCAAATAGTATTTTTAGTTAGTTGATATATGACTTTATGAATAATACACAAAATAAAGTGAAAATTGTCGGCGTGTGCGCTGAAATTTACAGAAATGTTCAGATTGAAATTCAGTCCTCTCATATTTTCTACTCACAAACTTGATTAAAGTCAACCAGCCGGCCTTTTAAATGAGCAAACAGCAGCACTATGGCTGTCACCACGCGGCGCGAACCTTTCCGTAAATGCAATTTAATGCCTTAGTTTCTCCACTTTTCGCCAATCTCTCTCTCTCTCTTTCTTTTTCTCTCACCCTCTCTGCAAACTTTAGTCGCCAATATTATTCTTTCAAATATTTTCAAAACTATTGGCTCAATATAATTGAAAATAATGCGAGCTATTTTTTTTTCTTTCTTTCTCTCTTTTAATAAAGTATTTTCATCACTATGGCATTTATTTCCTTAAATAAAAATATTTTCCGATAAAAAAGATTTAAATTATTTAGCCTGTTTAATATTGCGTGTTATTTTTAATATTCATAGAAAGATTTCGTGTTTTCTTATATAAATTTTTTTTTATTATATTATAAATTATTAACTAATTTATTGTTATAAATTAAGAGAAGATTGAACATTTCTTTTAATTCTGTTTCCTTCTGATAGTTTTTCAATGTATAACATATATTTTAATACATGCGCTTCTTATTCATAAAAATGGTGAATTTAAAATTTTCAAGTAGTTTTTTATATACGAACTGAAATAATTTACTCTGCTTGTCTAAGCATTTGAAAGCCGAGAATCGTACTGGGAAGTTTTTCAAGAGTTTAAAATACAATTTCTGGTCGCGAGTAGAGTAAACTGTGATATCGCGGAGAATATATATTGCAGGTATGTAGATTCAGAAGCTGAGCCACTTTAAAACAACGTCATTGCTCAGACGAGTCACAGTATACGATAGGAGGAATTTTTTTTTTTTTTCTGTACGTATATATACTTTGCCACAATAAAGCTTGCAAGCAATGTCTCATTATAAACGATGAGGGTATTTTTTTTTGAAAACTTTTAGAATATTAAAGTTTTACGAGTGAATTATATCGAATATTTACCGCGATGCATTTCTTTTATTTCGCGTCTTATTATCCTTGATAATGCAAAGTCGAAGGAAATTTAGCAAAAAAAAATTTTTTTTTTTACGAACAAACACTTTGAAAGTGTTACTTAACGTTAACTCTTTGTAAACGCGACTAAACTAACTTCCTCTTTAGCACGTACCACCGCTTAGCAAAACATCTCCAGAGTTTTCCATCATTTAAGGGTTAACGAATCTCCTCGGCAATAATTAATTGTCCAATTTTCTTTCTCTTTTCGAAGAAAAAGGATTTTTTTTATTAACATTTAAATATTGTGATTTGTGAGAATATTTTTTTCGAATTTTCAGTAAAATTTATAAACATTCTTATAGAATCATTTATAGAAAATAAATAGAAGAAATATTTATTTTTAATGTTGCTAATAATGGAAAAATAATAGACAAAAATTTAAGGAGTTCATTCAGGAATTTTATGAATGTTGTAGAATGTTGTAGAAATTTGTGGAATATTCTAATGGAATTTCCTAATTTTTGTACACAAAGAAAAATTTGATTCAAATAGTAAATTACTACTATTATCAAATGAATATTTATTTAAATAATTTTTACCTGAGTCAATAAAATTTGATTCGAATTATTTAAATAATTTTACTTGAGTCAATAAAATTTGATTCGAATTATTTAAATAATTTTTACTTGAGTCAATAAAATTTTATTCAAATACATAAATTCTTATTTCATCTTAGAGTTTATTTGATTTGAATAAAATTTATTTGGTGTAAATAAATATTCATTTTGATAACAGACAAAAGTAATCGGTTATTTTAATCAAATACATTTTTTTTCTATGTTTAAGAATATTTATTTGTAAACATTTTGAATTTGGTTAGAATATAATTGGACAATTCTTGTGGAATGTTGTAAAAAATATTGTGACTTAAATTTAATTATTATTATTATTTTCTTAATGAAATCGATTGAAGATTGAGTGAAATTAAAAATAAACACGGATGGCGTGTCGTATCAAGTTTCTTGGGGGCGCGGGGTCAATGATACTTGAAAGTTAGGGGCGCGATACAGCACCCTTCAAAAGTATCTACTGCTGATCCTCTAGAATCAAGGAAAACTCTCAGATCTTCACCGCTTCAGCATCTTGCTCACTGGGCCACTTGACAACAATGCATTTCTCAATTCCCCCTTTTTTTCACCTGAATTACGTTCGACAAATTATTCCTCAAGTTATATTGATCCAAGGTCTAGACACTCTTGATCTTTAAAAACTTGATCTTCAATATTTCTATATAGTAACGTTCGATAATGGTGTTTCATTTCCTGATGATGAAATAGATAAAAAAAAATTTTTTTGCTCAATTTATTCATGTAAATAGTATAAAATTGATAAAAAAATTTTTTTTCAATTTTTTCATGTGAATAGTATCAAATTAATAATTTTAATAAAAAAACAAATTTAGCTAAACTGGTTACAACTATTGCTCAAAATTGTTTAAATAAACAATTGTTGTTACTTTTTGTTACAGTGCACCTAAAAAAATTAAGTTTCTTTCTTACTTTCCAATTCAATAAGCTTTATACAATAAAAAGTGAATAAACTTGCAAAAGTAGAAAAACACTACAACTTTTTAGATGCAATAGGAAAAAAGTTAATAAATAACAACAATTATTTGTTTAAACAATTGGTAAGATAAAGATTTGTCATTTAATTTTTATCGGTTACTATATTTAGATCCATAAATTGCAAAATTAGAAAAATACTGCATCTTTCTAGGTACAATGGGAAGAAAGTTAATAAATAACAACAATTATTTGTTTAAACAATTGGTAAGATAAATATTTGTCATTTAATTTTTATCGGTTACTATATTTAGCTCTATAAATATTGCAAAATTAGAAAAATACTGCATTTTTCTAGGTGCAATGGGAAAAAATTTAATAAATAACAATTATTTGTTTAAACAATTGCTGAAATAGAGATTTGACATTTAATATTTATCGGTTACTATATTTAGCTCCATAAATTGGAAAATTAGAAAAATACTGCATCTTTCTAGGTACAATGGGAAGAAAGTTAATAAATAACAACAATTATTTGTTTAAACAATGTTAAATAATAGTTGTAACAAATTTATCTTAATAGCTTACTTAATTAATTTATTTAATTCTAAATATTACTATTAAAAGCTGTCAAATTTATAGAAATTAGCTTTTCTCTTTATTGGTTTTAGAATTGTTATAAATTAGCATTAGATTGTTTAAACAAATAAAAAGTTAATCGTAACAATAAAAAAATACATTATTTATCCTTAGTAACTAATAATAGTGAATTACATACCTTAATGATTTTCTTTTTTTAACAATATAAAAAACAAAATTTTTTTGTGTGTTTTATAGTCAGCGTACATATATTCACAATAGTTATAAATAAACAATAAGAACTGTAAAAAAAAAATTTTTTATTACTTATTGCTTCACTACCGTGTCCCGCGAAGCTATTAATAATCACAGTGAAATTCAGAATGACAAATTCAAATTATTCAGGAATAAATATTACACAAGGTAAATATTTTACTCTGCCTTATGTTCACAAGGTTAAAAATTTTTCTTGGAAATAGACAAGAATAATTAATAGAATAATAATATTAATAATGGTAGATAATAATTAATAAAAGATAATTTGAAAAGGACACCGATATTTGTTTTCTAATTTACAATCAATGTCAAGTCGGTCAATGATTATTGATTATTTCTTTTTCCAAACAAAACTCTCGGGTGTAAACAAAAGTACTGTTTATCTTCAAATAATAATTAAATATTTAAAATTAAAATTCCCTTGAATTTTGAGAAATTAAAGAAATGAAGGGGAGTGAGAGAGAAAGAGAAACTGGTAAACATCTTCTCTCCCAATTTCGTATCCTCTCTTACTATTGTAACGTTAGTCATTTACTGAACGTGAGACAGGGAAGATTTGAAAATTATTGTCGCGCGTCTCGTTCAACCACGTGTTTCTAAAATCACCTTTAATTCACCCAGAGAAATTTTTAATTTATTTCAAAGCTAAATATATATTTTTTTTAAATAAATAATTATGTCAGTGAACATGGTTAATTTTTTTTAATTAATTAATTGAGAAAATTTTTTAATTTATTTAAATTTTATTTTTACAAAATAGAAATTTTCTCTTCGTGTATCGAGATTTTATTTTTCTACGAGTGAGTATTGGTTCGAATTTCTAAAACCGCGATCGAGTGACAAGTAGGTTTTGAATTTTTTTTCATCTGCTTTTCTGTAAATGAAGTAAACTTTAAATATCGGGAGTGTTCGTAATACTTAAAACCGCGATAAAATGCGATTAAAATTTTTCCCCTTTTCCCAGTTTGTTAACACGTGGTTCGGGAGTGTTTGAAATATCAAAAATCGCGAGTGATCGTTTCTTGTCCGTAAGATGACTCATTGATCTCTGTAAGTTGAGGAATATTAACTAAAGGAAGGTTTAAATTTTCTTTTTCAAAATTAATAAGTAATTATTCTGATTATTTTCCAATGGGGGAATTAATTTTTTTTGTTGATATTTATTAAAAAGGGAAATAAAAAAAAATTTTCCCCCCCAAAAAAAGGGAAATTTTGTGAATAATTCAACAAAATGAAGTAGTTTTATCTGTCAAGTTGGTGTAATTGTTCGAAAGGGTTTCTTTCCAGTGAGAAATGAGATCTCGTTCAGGGTGCATTGAAGAACGAGAAATCGGATTTAAACAAGGTAATTTGCTGGAGAGAGCAGAGTCAGCCATTAATTCGCAAAATTAAATAGATTTGAAGTGAAATGGATTTAAATTGAGACTAAATAAAACGATCAATTCGAATCATTATAAAAAAAAAGTATAGTTCCTTTTATTTACAATTCATGGAAAAAATCAAATAATTATTTAAATTTCGATTCAATTATAACAAATTAAATTTTTTGTTAAGTTCTAGTCTCAATTCTCACTTTAGGGACGAATGCAATAAAAATTTTTTAATTGCAGAAAATATTTGGAAAAAGTGTTCTGCAAAAACGAAATGTTTACTTTATTACTTCTTTGAAGTTTTTCCTTCTTCCACCGAATGGAAATATAATCGTAGAAATATATATTCACAAGGGAATTTTTCTTGTTTTGTTTTATCGAGAGAACATTTTTTTTTCGAATTCTTCTCTCTATTTTTACAAAAGAGATTGACAACTCTGTGTTGACTCGTAATGATCGTGAAAAACGGTACCGGGAAATACAACATGAGAAAGAAAGAAGAATAAATTCCAATATCCATCTATCATCATACACGACATATCATCACTTGTTGTCGTGACTTGTGTCATCGGAATGATGAAAATGATTACTAGCAATCTTTTTCAAATAGATTAATCCCTTTGATCCAGAGAATTTTTTTTACCTCTCGCGTCTTCTTTCAATTTCCTTGATTAAAATTAATAGTCTTGCAAATAGTGTTTTTCTTAAAGTACCTCCAATCTTTTCTTCTTGTTTCCTTTTAATTTCATATACTTCAATCTGAAAAAAGTTTTGTCTTTTCCTCGAAGTTATTTCTTTTCATTGAATTTTTAAATTATCGTTTTTTTCGAATTCCCATCAGTTATTAAGAATATTAGAAAAATATGAAAAAGTAGAAATTTTTTATAATTTGTAGATGTTAAATTTCTTCATAATATTTTAACCCCTCTTTCACAATTCCGATACACTGAAAAAAAAATTTATTTGGTTCAAATAATGAATTACTTGTCTATTATCAAATAAATATTTACTTGAACCAAATAATTTTTATTTAAATTAAATAAACTGTAATTTATTCAATCAATAATTTCTGTATTTGAGTCAAATACCATTTAATTGACTCAAATCAAATTTATTTGATACAAATAAATATTTATTTGATAATAGACAAGTAATTCGGTTATTTGAATCAAATAAATTTTTTTTTCAGTGTAATAATGTTCGATTTTAGAAAAAAGCCTTCAAGAAATTGACTTATTTTTGCGAAAATTCCAAAATAAAGTTGATGTTAAGATATAGAAAAATTTTAGGTTAAATAAATTTGCAAATAGTTTATGATTTTCTAATTGGAATGTATTGCAGGATTTTTGAGTATAAATAGAGAAATAAATGTGACGTGTTCAACGTCATATTCTCGACTCTTTGCAACGAGATGTGAATTCTAGTTGATAACCGGATACTATCAGTTCATGAATTGCAATGAGGAACAGAGACAAAATATCCTTTTGGCGATATAACATCATTTTCAGTGACATTCGTTTTGCGAAGGAACGATCAATATATAGTATAGATTCTGTTTGAATCGGTTTATCTCGCCGCATAACTGTCGCGTTCCAATCGACTCGTTCGGAATGTCCTACTCGTCCTGTGTGTCTTTCTTCTTCTATTTTTTTTGTTTGTTTATTTATTTATTTTTATTTTCTACTCTCGCGTATATACGTTATTCTGCGACAGGGAGAAACGAAGCAATTCGCGTTTTTCACGTACATATTTTTCAATTCCACGAAATAAATGCGTTCCACGATATTGTAGTTCTCGATTGTTATAATTCAAAGCTCATAAATTATCCGTACAATTAATAATTAATAATAAAAGAACATTGTTGACAATTTTTTTTTCTCAGGGGGATTTTAATTAGAAAAAGGAGTATGAATATTTGCTTTCTCAATTTTATAGTTATTCATTAATCAAGTTTTAATTATTAATAATTAAAACTTGATTAATAATTAAAGCAATAATTAGTAATCAGTAATAATTGAAATTTATAAATGAAAATTTTTTGGATATTTTTTTTAAACTCGATTTTTCACCTCTTTTTTTTGTAAATTTACATTCTTGCAAACATTTTGATTGCTCTTCGATGGTAATTTGCATTTACGGCTAATTAGAAACCAGCAAAAATATATTTCAAACTATTTAAAATTTTAATTTTCTCGGAACTATTCGAATTTTGTTATTTCTTCATTCATTACTTTCTTTATTACTAAATTTCTTCATTTGTATATTTACTTTTTTCTTCATTTACTTCTTTTTCTTTTATTGAACTGAAAAAAAGTTTATTCGATTCAAATAATTTTATATCTAAATCATCCCATAAAAAATTTGCAATACGATTACAGTAATTAATTTCACTCTTTCATTAAATTACTTGAGTATTATCAAATAAATATTTATTTGTATCAAATTAATTTTATCTGACTAAAATAAATTTTATTTTATTTAATTAAATAGTATTTGATTTAAATACAGAAATTATTAATTCAATTACAGTTTAAGTACTTGATTTGAATGAAAATTATTTGGTTCAAGTAAATATTTATTTCTATCAAATAAATTTTACTTGAGTCAATTAAAAGGTACTTGATTCAAATACGAAAATTATTGATTCAATTAAAGTTTATTTGATTAAAATGAAAATTATTTGGTTGAAGTAATTATTTATTTCTATCAAATAAATTTTATTTGAATCAATTAAATGGTATTTGAGTCAATTAAATGGTATTTCAGTCAATTAAATGGCATTTGATTCAAATACGGAAATGATTGATTCAATTAAAGTTTATTTGATTTAAATTAAATGAAAATTATTTGGTTGAAGTAATTATTTATTTCTATCAAATAAATTTTATTTGAATCAATTAAATGGTATTTGAGTCAATTAAATAGTATTTGAGTCAATTAAATGGTATTTCAGTCAATTAAATGTCATTTGATTCAAATACGGAAATTATTAATTCAATTAAAGTTTATTCGATTTAAATGAAAATTATTTGATTCAAGTAAATATTTAGTTGATAATAGACTCAATTAATTGATTATTTGATTCAAATAAATTGTTTTTTTTAAGTGTTTTGCCTTTTTTTACGAAAAAAATTGATAGTTTTATTTACTCCGACATCAATCGTTATTTAATTTAATAAAAGAATGAAATTAATTACTGTAATTGTTTTAGAAATTTCATTAGGTGATGATTTAAAAATATAGAATTACTTTCTTGACTATTGTGTTGAAAATACAATTCCCCTGGCAATTAATGCACGTTTTATATCGTCTTCCATTAAATAATACATTCCACTTTTCACGATATACTAAGTTATAACAGCCTCATTAATATTCTTCGCTTTCTTAAGTATACTTTCCGATTTCGTTATCATACTTTCATGGCCTTTTAATGTTAATATCACCTAAAGTACACGTAACTAAAAATCGTCAGGACCAACTGGGATATTAAAATCAAGATTTATAAACTTTATGCGTTTAGTAGTTTTTATTGTGATTTTTCATTTGCTCCTGCAAAAAAAAGGCTTATCTAATTTTTCCAACTCAATTTAAAGGTGTTACACTCGCGCGCCTGTTTTAATAAATTTTCTAAAGTGGAATGAGAACCCGGCAAGACAAGTTTTTTTTTTCTTTTTTTATTTCTCTAAAGTTACTTTACTAAAAGTTACTTCACGTGTAGTATTTTTCCTCGCAACTTATCTTCCAAACTAAGTGTATTATTCTTTAAAAGAAATTGCACTAGAGGATCGTGTATAGAAGAGGATGCATGTATAAACATGTCAGTATCTGAAGATAATGATGCAAAATCCGCGGTTACACACGAACGGAGTTATGTAATCAAGTTGTGCGTGTTTGTTTTTAAAATACATATACATTTACTAGTAAAAGAATTTTGCCCGAGATATATGAATTATGTAGGCTCAAATCCATTCGAAAAGTTAAGATTATAGCACATGATGCTTGAACGAGGTGCGTCCGAGAATGCTAATCATATTGAAAAATATATAGCGCATTGCGAGAGAGAGAGAGAGATTTTACCTCTCTCGAAACTATATTATGCATTGTTGAGGATTATTCTGATCCGCAGACTTGCGATTCGTTTTATAAAAATTTATATGCCCGGTATTCCATAACTTGAAATCAATTTTCATATATATATCTCGTAACATGTTATCGAGAAATTGTATCGAGGGAATTTATCGATTTCATTTCTTTTTTTTTTTTTTTTTTGCATAATTTATCAAAATATTTTTTTTTTTTTGAAATACTATCAATTTTACAAATTTTTACCATTTTGGAAAAATATTTTAACGTCCACGGTTGATTTAATTTTCCTTTTGTTTCATTGTTCGCGTTTTACTTTCGCCTCTATTATTTTTACCGTTTAGTCTTTGTTTTTTGCTTCCTCGCGGAGGGAGTTTTGTATTTTTTTTTGTTCTTTGTTGTGTTTTGTTTATGTTATTATTTTTTTATTTTTTAGCAAAAGTTTCTGGATAAGAAATATTTTGCAAGGTTATAAACTGTTTCTAAGCTATCAATTTTTCCCTACGGTTGCTACATGGAACTGTTGCTAGGCTGCCAATTTTTCTCTACGGTTGCTATGGAACAGTTGCTTAGCAACCGTTGCTAGACTACCAATTTTTATCTAAGGTTGCTATGGAACTGTTGCTTAGCAACTATTGCTAGGCTACCAATTTTCTCTACGGTTGCTATGAAACAGTTGCTTAGCAACCATTGCTAGACTACCAATTTTTATCTAAGGTTGCTATGGAACTGTTGCTTAGCAACTGTTGCTAGGCTACCAATTTTTCTCTACGGTTGCTATGCAACAGTTGCTTAGCAACCGTTGCTAGACTACCAATTTTTATCTAAGGTTGCTATGGAACTGTTGCTTAGCAACTATTGCTAGGCTACCAATTTTCTCTACGGTTGCTATGGAACAGTTGCTTAGTAACTGTTGCTAGGTAATACATTTTTATATAGCCTAGCAACGGTTACTAAGCAACTGCTTCATAGCAACCCTAGGGAAAAATTGGTAGCTTAGCAACGGTTGTTAAGCAACTGTTTCATAGCAACCGCAGAGGAAAATTGTTAGCCTATCAATGGTTGCTAAGCAACTGTTTCATAGCAACCATAAGGAAAAATGGTAGCTTAGCAACCGTTGCTAAACAACAAATTTCTAACTTTTATTTTTAAGCTTTTCTGCCATTTTTTCAATTTTCTTTTATTTTTTTGCTTAATTATTTCCACTGGATTTTTATTTCTTGTTTATCATAGGTATAATTTTCTTCTTTTTCTTTTTCTTTATTTATTTACTTATTTATTTATTCTTCTTGTTTATCAGTGAAAAATGTAGAGCGTATGCAACAACGCGTTTAGTTGTCTTTCCACGTCAGTCAACATTAGTTTTCTCGTTTAGGAATAGCCTTGACGAAGGGTTTTTCGGAAAAGGGAACTTCCTCCGAGTTCTGTTGCATAGATTTTACATTCCTGAAATGCTTACAGCCAATAGGCCCGTCGAACTACTCAAATACCACGTGCTTGCATATAGACGTTAAACCAAAGCCCTGGCGCGTTGCTTGTAGCAAACGTTGATTGGATTTCGAAGTCTCGTTTCACGATTCACTGGATATTTGATACGAGGCCAGGGCTCGAGAATACCAACACACATCCGTTTGCAACAATCCTCTGATTTCGATCGGTAACGTTTCTCAGTTCTCGCCGCACATTCCAAAAGCTTTTCACTATATTTACACTTGTCCAACTTTGATTCAATCGACCATTTTTCACTTTTTACAACAATCGCTTGTTATCTCTCTTTTTTTTTTATTATTGAAAAAATTTTCCAACTTTCTCAATCAATTGCAAAATTGGTTGACAATAATTTTCTTCTCATTTTCGTATTATGGCCAAAGCTTGTTTTGTTTGCCTCTTTTATTTATTTTCTTCCTTTTTGTTTGTTAGGGGACAAAATTCGTAAATTTTCTTTGAATAGAATATTTATTTTTCGTTTTATATACTTTTGAATAATAATTTATTTGAGAGCATTTAAATATTCTTTTGGAACTTGATAATTTTTTTCCCCTTTGAAAATTTTCTTATAAAGTTTGTTTCACTTGAAAGCCTGCTTGAAAGTGAAGACATGTCTCGTGGCAAAGTTGAGTAACACGAAATCAAAACTTGTCCCCTATCTTGTACAACAGTTCTCGAGAATTAATTTAACAGACGTATATACATATATAGCGTTGACTTTTCGTCGCATGCTGCATGGAGTTGCATTTAAGAGGAGGAGAGAGAGAGAGAGTGAGGGGGCGGATCGCACGAAAGGACTAAACGTATATAACTGGCGAATATATCCGGGAATTTGTCCTAATTAGCGTAAACCGGCGTTAACGAAGATTCTACTTTCGCGGAATTAATTAAGGTGGTTTCCGAAGTTCGTCTCTCTCGACTAACGGTCGGTATGCCAGGTAAAAGCGTGAATGGGAACAGCGGCGAAAAGAAGAAGAAGAAGAAGAAGAAGTGGTGATGAGAGGAGAGCTTCGGTCTCTCTAAAGCTCGTGGAAAGGTAAAAAGGGAAGAATATATATACCAGAGGCTTGCATCACTGAATATTCATGTATTGTAATCAACCCCCTCAGACTGCATTGCGTACCTTACACGACCAGTTCCGGTTTGAGGCCAGAGCACTCAACTTTTCACACACTTAACCGTTTTCCACATTGCACTTTACAGATTTTTATACTCCTCAGCTTGACAAAAAAAAAAAGAAGAAGTCTTTACATTTTTCTCCCAGCAAGAGGAAAATTTCTCCACAGAAGCGATTTTAAAAAACAATTAGTTGACATCATGGAAATTTTTTTGAATTTTTCATCTCTCTCTTTCTTTTTTCCCCTTGAATTTTAAGACTTGTGCCTCTCATAGAAAATATGAGAATTGTGATGATATAAAAGTAAATAGAGAGATAGACGGGCATTTTTTTTTTCATATATACGATGTGTGTATTCGCTTTAAAATCATACTTTTAAACGATCTTGTGCGGTAAGCAAATAAAGTCGCAGGTTCAAAATTTGCCGTAGGCGATTCTCATCTACTGCTGCACTCTTGGTGAAGAGCAATTTTTATGAACAGTTACACATACAACCGTCTATATACACCCACGAGCTCTGTTACTTTCTCCCATCAAAAGAAATCTCTTCACAAAGGACTCTCCGGTCTCTCTTCCCGTTAAAATCCTCTCTTTTACAATCTTTAAATCTGCCACGCACTTAAGAGCATTTCCTGATTATCATACCTGTCCAAAAAGCTTAAATACCGCAATGCGTGTGTTATGAAATTTACCGTCGTCGTCGTCGTTTAATATTTTTCCGCTTAACATTTTTATTTATTTTTTTATTTTTTAATATTTCGTTGAGAACAAATCATAATTGATACGAATGACATTAAATTTTTACTTTTATTATTATTAAATTAAAATAGGTCATCAATTAAAATAATCACAGAACTTGGATCATTCAATACAATTTTAATAATATTTAGTAGTATTAGATACAATTTTAATAGGATTTAGTACTATTTAATACTATTTTTGTAGTATTTAATAGTATTTTAATCGGATTTAATAGTGTTAATTAGTATTTAATACATTTTTAATAAAATTTAATATTATTTTAACTGTATTTAATAGTATTTAATACTATTTTAATAGGATTTAATACTAGTTTAATAGGATTTAATACTAGTTTAATAGTATTTAGTAGTATTGAATACTATTTTCATAGGATTTAATAATATTTAATACTATTTTAGTAGTTTTAATTGTATTTTAATCGGATTTAATTGGATTTAATAGTATTAATTAGTATTTCATACAATTTAATAGGATTTAATACTAGTTTAATAGTATTTAGTAGTATTGAATACTATTTTCATAGGATTTAATACTATTTCATACTATTTTAGTAGTTTTAATTGTATTTTAATTGGATTTAATAGTATTAATTAGTATTTAATACATTTTTAGTAGAATTTAATAATATTTTAACAGTATTTAGTAGTATTTAATGCTATTTTAATAGGATTTAATACTAGTTTAATAGTATTGAATACTATTTTCATAGGATTTAATACTATTTAATACTATTTTAGTAGTTTTAATTGTATTTTAATGGGATTTAATTGGATTTAATATTATTAATTAGTATTTCATACATTTTTAATATAATTTAATAATATTTTAACAATAATTAGTAGTATTTAATGCTATTTTAATAGGATTTAATACTAGATTAATAGTATTTAGTAGTATTGAATACTATTTTAATAGTATTTAATACAATTGCAATAGGATTTAATACAATTTCAATAGGATTTAATACTATTTTAATAGGATTAAGTACTATTTAATACTATTTGAATAGTATTTAATACAATTTCAATAGGCTTTAATACAATTTCAATAGGATTTAATACTATTTCAATAGGATTTAATACTATTTTAATAGGTTTTATTACCATTTTAAAAGTATTTAATAGTATTAAATGCAATTTAAACAGGATTTAATTCTATTTTAATTGTATTTAGTAGTATTTAATTCATTTTAAACAAGATAATCAGATAATTAAATAAATATTATCTAAAAAAGGGATCTACTGCCTTTAAATAATTTATTGTTTCTTAAGAGCAATTAACATTTACTATAGGCTGATTAATTTTGAGTTTTCTTAATTTACTTTATTTAAATATATTTTCAATACGGTTAAATCTGAATTCTCTAAATAAGAATTTAATTTATTTAAATATCAAAATCAATCTTTAACAAATAATTAATATGTGAAAAAGTTAGTGAATCAATTTTTACCTTTTGGAGACTAATGGATGTGGAAAAAACTTGAAAATTAATTGGCCACTTATCGTACGTGTACGAGATATATTATTATTGAAAAGATTGCACGGGTCATTGATCAGAAAAAGTACAAAAGCACAATATAATAACGAGTTCACGACGTCAATGGAACCATTGAACGTGCGTTTTCCTCAGGTTAAGGAGCTTTTTCAATTCTCTTTTCAAAAAAAAAAAAAAAGAAGTAACTTGATTTTATATCGAGTCAATGAAAAAGTGCATACAATTTAACTTTAGATATATTGAAAAGTTTATAACAGTTGATATCTATTGTAAAAAATTTCTGGAAAAAGACAATTTTTTTTTTATTTTTTGATCTTAAAAAAAAGAAAGAAAAGAAAAAAAATGTTTAAGAAAGAGCTTTGCGATATAATTAAAGTGTTTTTTTTTCTCGGAGCATTTCGTCTTTGCATAAAACTCAAGATGATATTTCATTCAAAACTTGTGGCACATTTTAATCCAAGTCTTTCATTTCCAACCTATTCTTTATTTTTCTTTTTTATTATTATTCTTTTTTTATTTTTTAATAATTTAGCCATCGGTCCGCTATGATAGTTTTTTTTTCATCGTTGGAAGGGGGATTTTTTTTTCTTTCTCAAAGCTTAAGAATCCCGGTAGTTGTCTTTGGACTCAATCCTTGGCATTATTCGGTTGCTATTATATTATTCAAACGCTTCCGAGCAGCTGAATGACATTAAGATTTTAAATTGATGAAAACAAAATAGAAACGAAAGGAAAATTCTTTTTCTTTCAAATCTTGAGGATTGTGTGAAAATTCCATCTCGATAGAGTTTTGTATTTTTTTTATCGTTTTTATACCTTTCCTTATAATATAACCACTTTAGTTTACTTTCTCATTTTTATAGTATAAGTTTTACAGTAGTAAATAATTTTTTAATATTTTAATTTTTAATATATTCTTTATTGTTATATTAAATTTAAAAAAAATAATATTCCCGTAGATTTAATTTTCCTTGATAAAATAAAAAAAACTATTTCGGATGACGGAAATGTGATCACAGTTTTGAGTTAATTCATGCATTAAGTCGCTTGTGAAGTTTTAAAACCAAAGAGTTGTAAAACTAAAAGAAGATAAACGATTTTTAAGTGAGTCTTTCGGTTGCTTCTTAGTTTGTCGACCTAGTCCCACTTAAATGAAACCCACGATTATCGATCCTTACTTTAGCTAAAAAAAACTCCACTTAAGCCAAGACCAGTGTCAAAAAGAGGAAAGTACCAAAAGATTGAGGGAAAAAAAAGAAAGGAGAAAGAGAGATAAAAATAGAGTAAAAATTAAACCAAAAATGATCCCTCTTTAGAATTGCAAAACCACAATTACCTCAAACGAATAGTCATGTGTTTTTTCTCTCCTCGACAAAAGTAGTTTTATTTAAAAAAAAAAAAGTTATCTGTATAAAAATTTAATACTCTCCTGTCGAGAGATTCTTTGCGGTTTGCTAAATTTACTAATTAAACCTCGAAAAATATTATTCAACTAGGTAATTAAATTCATCTAGAAAATGTAAATTTGAAATTAACGTCGAAAAATATATTAAGTTTAAAATTAAAAACGACATGAATTTAAATTGAAAAAGTTTTTAATAAAACATTATTTGTTGATAAATAAAAGAAGTTCAATTTGTTATTTTTTTGTATTATTTTTAATTTTTAATAATTAATAATTTATTTTATGTTACAGGTGCGTATGGTGAGCTTACATTTTTCAATTTCTACCCTAACGTAAGTGATTTTATTTACAATTATAATTTTATTTTCCAAGGTACTTTATCTGCAATCACTGTCAAACATATAATAAACTAAAAAAAATTTACCACAATAGGTATTTTATTTGTCCCATAACAAATTTTTAATTATTTTTTCGACAGTGTCATTAAAGAATAACGTACCTTAATTTCAAGTGTTTGGTAAATTTTTCATTGAAGTTTAAAATTTTAAATCTTGTCAAGATTTAAAACGATTTAAAATCCCTTTTATCTAATTGATAATAATTTATCATTTTTGATTCTCAATTTATAGATTAAAATTATAAATCAAAGATTAAATTTTCTTTTCTTGTTAGAAAACATGTTCTCGATTATGAAAATTTTAAGTCTTGACAAAAATTTCAAAAGGCTTCTTTTTACAAGAGAGGAAGAAGTGCAGGTAATAATTCTGCAACTTAATATCATTTTATTTTGATATTAAACCATCAAGGAAGAATAATTAGATTTACTAAAAGATCTGCTCTTGCCAAGAGCAGTATCAAATGTCCACAATACTGTCGTAATATTATAATACCGTTAAGCAATGATATCACTTACTGTGGCATTATTCGAAATAATCAACTTAAAAAGAGTTGAACCTCGATATATGGGAAACTCCATAATTTTCTCTTGTTACTCAATTTAATAATTACTGTTTTAAAAAGAATTTAACATTAATGAATACTATTTTAATTGGATTTGATAGTATTTAATACAATTTTAATAGGATTTAATAGTATTTAATACAATTTTAATAGGATTCAATACTATTTTAAAACTATTTAATAGTATTAAATGCAATTTAAAAAGGATTTAATACTATTTTAATAGTATTTAGTAGTATTTAATGCATTTTAAACAGGATTTAATACTATTTTAATAAGGTTTAATAGTATTAAATACAATTTGAATAATATTTAATAGTGTTTAATACAATTTTAATAGTATTTAACAGTATTGAATACCATTTTTATAGGATTTATTAGTATTTAATAGTATTGAATACCATTTTAATAGAATTTAGTAGTATTTAATAGTATTTGATACAATTTTAATAGTATTTATTACAATTTTAATAGAATTTAATGGTAATTAATACTATTTTAGTAGTATCTAATAGTATTTTAATCGGATTTAACAGTATTAAATTCAATTTAAACAGGATTTAATACTATTGTAACAGTATTTATTAGTATTTAATACTATTTTAATAGGATTTAATAGTATTATATACAATTTGAATAGTATTTAATACAATTTTAATAGGATTTAATAGTATTTAATACTATTTAATATTGTTTAATACAATTTTAATATTATTTCATAGTATTGAATACTATTTTAATAGGATTTATTAGTATTTAATAGTATTGAATACCATTTTAATAGGATTTAGTAGTATTTAATACAATTTTAATAGTATTTATTACAATTTTAATAGAATTTAATGGTAATTAATACTATTTTAGTAGTATCTAATAGTATTTTAATCGGATTTAACAGTATTTAATCTAATTTTAATAGAATTAAATAGTATTTAATACAATTTGAAAATGATTTATTACTATTTAATAGGATTTAATACTATTTAATTCAATTTGAATAAGATTTAATACTATGTAATTCAATTTGAATGAGATTTAATACTATTTCAATACCTTTGCTATTTTTGATACTCTATTTTAGTCGCATTTAACAATTACTAATAATTTTATCTTCATAAAATGAAATAAATCCTAATAGAGTGCGGTTCCCGTTAAGAAATGAATTATTTGAAATATAATGAAATGCGCTTTGTCGTAAACGTCGGTCATCTTTTATGCCAGTAAATATGACTCTTTCTGTGATATACACAACTCTTGGAGCTCTGAAATGTAACTCGAGTTGAACTTCCGTTTAACCTCAACCTTCGTAGGCTATATTTCACGCGTGGAATCCATGATGTTTGCAGAAAGAAATTACATTTCACGTTTTATATACATATATAATTTATAAATAAAAAAAATTGTTTTCAACATTTTCTTTCGTTTTTAATTGAGAATAATTTGGAAAATTAATTAATTAGTTTGTCGTGGTAATTCTTTTCTAAATTAGTTGTCGGATTTCTATTCTCGTAATCTTTCTTCCTAATTAAAATTTTAATCCAGGGTTGAATAATAAATGCATTTCATATTGTGACTTTCAATAAACGTTTTCATGTTAACAAACGCAGAGTAAGTTTAGCACAGACAGAGAATCGTTTAGCGTCAAATCGTTATCTTCCATTGTACAATAGTTGGCATCTGGGGAGTAAAAACCACCCCTCTCCAGCATCCGCCTGTAGCACATGAGCAACGCCAGGAAAAGCTCTAACGATAACGTTCCGCTTTCACATTTAGATTGCGTATGTCGATTGCTTGTCTGGTGTTTTGTGCTCTTCTATTATTATTATTATTTTATTACTATTATCATTATTATTATCATTACTATTTTATACCAGATTTATCAAAATGACTATCTCTTTTTTCTCAACTTTTTCATTTTTCTTTCTATATCTTTCTCTCGATTTTTTTTTTCTTCATTTTCGCGAAAAATATCGCGTTCACAAATATTGTTGTTGTATTCCATGATTGCTATTTTTCAAATTGATGTAACATTTTAGAAAACCTATAAAACCTTATAGCAATAACGGTAAATAACAGTAACATAAAGTTTTATTAAAAGAGATTACTGTGAAGCAATTTTGCTTCCGGCTTTGTCGGTATGGGAGGAAATAAGTTAATATATAAAATATAGTTAATTTTTTTTTTGCACAAAAAAATTAAACTCTGTAGAATTTACTTTTGGTATTTAGAAAAGTTTGTAATTTTTTATTACAAATTAAAGATGCTGAGAGAAAATTTTTCAACATTATATGTATTTAAATAGGGAATTAATTTCCTACATTGTTTGAATTATCTCGTTTCGTTTGAATTAAATTGTTTTTGTCAGCTTTGAAGGGAGAGAGAGAGAATAAAAAATCCGTGCAATGAAATACATCATTAAAAGCCAAAAATATGAAATTCGCGTTGGAAAATCTAACTACATTTCTCGACTTTGCTGGTGTGTTGAAAAGGGAATTTTCTTTTGAAACACAAAGGACTTACGGAGCATGCACCGGGAAGAGAATATTTATAAGAATTTCGAGGCAGAAAGAGTTTATTATTTTTGAGGGTCCTTTTGTACCAACCGGTGCTCCCTAAGTTCATTGAGCTATACACATGCGCGTTGAACACAAGTTTCATTCCCGTCGTCGTGTATGTACTTTTCCTTTTTTTTTCTTTTTTTTTTTTTTTTTTTTTTTTTTTTTTGTATGTGTGCCACACGTTATGATTATCATTGTATGTGCTTTCTTTCTCTACTCACCACGCTAATTACGTTTACTTCGCATTAAAGCTCTCGCATCAACGCTCCGTTGCATTTTCCTTTAGTATATGTACTTGCCGACTCTCTTGATTTTCATATATATCTAGGCAAACTATTTAAATTTGATAATTTGTCATATCCGTGAGATCTAGTTTTTGATTCTGAAACCTATTCTACTTTATGTCCTATTATGCGCAAGTTTCAGATTTTATAATTGTTACAAAAATATATACTTCCATATTCGCTAAATATTCTCGCAAATATTTTCTTAAAATATCGTAAACAAAATATTGCAAAAATATTCCCGTAAAATTTCTGTAACAAAAAAAAATATTCAGTAATGTTACAGGAATAGTTTTTGGGAATATTACGGAAATAGTTTTCAGAAATATTTGCAAGAATATTTAGCAAATATTGAAGTAATATTTGTGTAAAAAAAAATTTCGGGAATATTACAAGAATAGTTTTTGGGAATATTACAGAAATAGTTTTAGTGAATATTACAGGAATAGTTGTCGGAAATATTTGCAAGAATATTTAGCGAATATTGAAGTAATATTTCTGTAATAAAAAAAAAAAAATTTCGGTAATATTACAAGAATAGTTTTTGGAAATATTACAGAAATAGTTTTCGGGAATATTACAGAAATAGTTGTCGGAAATATTTGCAAGAATATTTAGCGAATATTGAAGTAATATTTCCTTCTAAAAAATATTGTGGAAATTTTACTAAATTAAATATTATTAATTAAAAATAAAATTTAAATATGAAAATTAACGAATTTAATTTATACAGTTTTAGGGGAATATCGCAGAAATAAATAATTCGGAATTTTTTTTTCTAAGTTCGTAAATTGCTGTATATATATAAGGTAATATTAAACAAGAAATGCGAATAGGGATATTATTGGATCGAATGTTGTGTGTGCAAAAAATAGGATATAAAGTTCGAATTAGATTTTCGTTAGTTTCACACCTCTCAATTTGAAGGGATCAATCAGGTCAAATACCACGAAAATTGCCATTGATATTGGATCTTCATTAGGTTTGGGAGGAAAAAAAAATGTTAAAGAAGGATAAGGGTAGAGTTCCCCTTTTGATTTACAAGCCCTCGTATTACGCGAATTCCCTCTTTTTCTCTCTCCCTCTTTCTATACTTTTTTCTCTCCACTTTTTCTATTTTTTGAATCAGGTATTTTTTTTTTGTATTTTTGTATTTTTTGTATTTTATTGTATTTTTTTACTATTCTTTTTACTATTCTTTTCCTTGAACGCTTTTCTTTTTCTATTTTCTTCCTTCCTTTTTTGTTACATTCTTCCTTCTCTGTTTTTGTTATTTTCTTTCTTTTTTGCTACTTTATTATTCTACTCTCATCACTTTTTTGCTATTCTTTTTTCTTGATAGTCTTTCCTTTTTTGCTATTTTTTTTTTGTTATTCTTTCTTTTTTTATTATTCTCTTTCTTTTTTTCCTTCCTTTTTTACTATTCTTTTTCTTTCTCTTATTCACTTGTTCGTTATTCTTCTTTCTCCTTTTCGTTTTTTTTTTTGCTCTTCTTTTTTTTATTGTTGAAATAGAAAATAAACTGTCGTTCCTTACTTTTTGCTTTTCTCTCTCTTATATTTTAATTTTCTTGTTTACTTGTTAGTTCTTAGTAATTCCTTTTTCTACTTTTCGTCTTCTTCTTTCTTTTTTTGAATTTTTTGTCTTTGGTTTTTTGTTCCTACTTTATTGTCTCAACTTGTTCCCCCTTTCGTCTGTCTATTTTCCATTATTCTGGGCCGTGTTTTCTCCTCATATACCTGTCTCTATATTTTGTGCGGCGTCTCTCTCTCTCTCTTTCGTTTGTAATTGTTCCTTTTCTCCTATCCTTCTTCTCGGTACTCTTCTTTTCTCTATCCTTCGCATATTACCCTTTTTTTCTATCCCTTTCCTCTCTCTCTCTCTCTCTCTCTCTCCTTCCTTCTCCCGCCAGTCGCTCTTTCTTTTTCTTCGACAAGTTGTCTCCCTCTGCCTCTTACCAAACTTACCAATACAAGGGACATGTGTCTGTGTAAAGAGTGACTGGTACACAGGCACCTAACGTTGTTGAGTGCGGATGCGGTGCACCTACAGAGTTGAGGGTACAGACGACAGTGCCGCGAATACACCACAACGCTCCGCACTCGCATGACATTGCGTTCCCCTGTGACATTATATTTATATATTCGTTTTTACCTAAGAGAGAATTCCATTTTTCATACACGCATCTTTGATTTCGATTTTCTCAATTTTTCAGACAATTTTAAGTTCCATTCTTTTCAAGTCACTATACGGAATATTCGTTTTGAATATATGTGAAAAAAGACGAGTGTCGAAAATACAGAAAAAAAACAATTTGTACTACGTACAGAAAATGCGACAGAGTAGCCAATTGTCTGTTTGTGGTTCTTAAAAACGAGTGGGGGGAGATGATTTACAAGAGAGTTGAATATTTTTCGTCTTTTTTTTTTCTGAAAGAGCGCCCTCTGAACGCTCCTCACGGTCACGTGAAATTGATATCCTCGATCATTTCCTTCCAAGTCGAAAGCTTACTGCTTTCCTCCTTCATCTCTCACTCTCTCGATATTCGATTTCTCAACGATACACGACGACAAAGCTTAGGAAGCATTTTCAAAGCCTCGTGAGATTTTGCCAAGAGAACCTCCTTTGGGGATCTCTCTCTCTCTCTCACTCTCTGCGTCTTTCAAACGATGTCAAGTTAAAACGCCGGGATCATGTTCGTTTCCCTTTAGCTTCCGGGGCTGAGAATATGGAATTTCGATAAATCGATTCTCGAAATGAAAATGAAAAAAACATTTCGATTTTGGTCGAATTATTATTAATTATTAACAATATATAATGAATAAAGAACAGTGTGATGAAAATATGGAATTAAGTGATGTTTCAGTGAGTGTGATTTTTCTGTTATTAATTTTTATTGCGGAAAATAGTGCGAAAAATGGAAAATTACTAATAAGTCAAGCATTTAAAAAGACAAAAATAAAATGACACCTGAGAGGAGATTTTGGTGCAACTGAAAGGTAGAGACTTGAATATGTTTCCACATTTGCTTCGAAATAAAAAACCTGGAACTTGCTACGATTTTTTCGAATTTTCGCGAGATTTTTTTTTTTATTTTCCCTTTTCGAGGAATTAAATACACCCCATTTCCTAGTGAAGATTTAAAAAAATGGGTGAAAATTATGATTTTGTTAACATTTTTAATGGAAAATGGTGACAAGTCATGTGCCAAAAACTCATTACTCTTGTTTATTCATGCTGGAGGCTTCATTAAAGTTTTGCAATCGATTACTATTTCAATGAGAAGGGGAAGTCGTAATCACTCTCTGCCGAATTCAAAGTTGAACGTTTGGCGTCTAACGACCTTCTTCTCTTGCCTATATAGTTTTAACAAGAAAGATGAACAGTTCGATTTATAGTTTAAAGTTATTTGAAAATTTTAACCCCACTTCATCTGATTTTCTTCTTCTTCTTCTTTTTCTTTTTCTTTCATTAATCAAAAAGTTTAGGGAAGGAAAATTAAATCATGAATTATTCGACAAACCTAAGTACTGCTTGCAGCATTCTTAATAAGAGAATCTTCTTCCGAGAAGTAACGAAATTGAAAGTCAAAGGCCTACACTGTTCATCGGGTAGAGTTCACTGATTTCAAACTCGTTCGGCCGTGAATCCTCTCCTTTTTTGCAATTTGCTACTAATTGTAATGTACTTTAAGTATAATAATTATTACCATTAGCATTCGTTTCACTATTTATGTGATTAAAAGTCCAGTCCAATAGTTTTTATTTCAATCAAATAAACTGTGAAATAATAATTTATATTTTTGAATCAACTACCATTTCATTAACTCAAATAAAATTCACTTTTGATAAATTAATTATTTTTCTTTTGATTTTCTTTTGATTAATTATTTTTCTTTTGTCATAAATAAATATTTACTTGAACAGAATAATTTTTTATATTTAAAACAAATACCATTTCATTGAGTCAGATAAAATTCATTTGATACAAATAAATATTTTTTGATAATACATAATAGTTGATTCAAATAGAGAAATTATTGATTCAATTCCGTTTTATTTGATTTGAATAAAATTTGATACAAATAAGTATTAAATTAATTGGAATGCAATTGTTTATTTTGAAAATAAAAAAATCGAGAAAAATTATATTCAATAAAGTAATTGAATGGCATATGTTTTACTATGACTACATTTTCCAATTGATATTACATGTCAGAGTTTTTATTTTTTTTTTCAAAAAATAGTTGCGATAGGTGTCGGTCACTTGAAAAGCATCGAAGGTGAAACTTATTTCCCGATCTTGAAGTTGGCTCTCGACATACCTCAAGCCATTCCAGGTCTTTTTCTTTTTTTTTTTTTCTTTGCTTCTTTTTATCCCATGTCTCCCACGCGCATTGGACTCATCCCGTAAATTGCTGAGACCACGTTTCCGTGGCTTCCTCCCGGATGAGCGAGATCGCGTTGCGAATCCAGACTCTATACATCCAATGGCATCACTCGGACTCTAGTCATTTTCCTTCTTTTTAATATTTTTTTTTATTATTATTATTATTTCTTTTTTCATATATATGAAAACTTTACCAGAGGAAAAGTCACGTACCTATATCGACAAAAGTTGAACAATCTATTAAACATGTTCAAGTCCCCTGTGTCAATTTGATGACACACATTGAGAATATAATTCCTGGAAAATGACATTCTTCAAAATGTTTTTAAACGAAAGTGAGAGAGAGAGAGAATTGTGTTTCTTGTGAAAACGTGTTTCTGAAACATCTTCACATTCAAATAATTGATATACTGACAGCCACTTTTTTGCATTGGAAAATATTTCTTTAAGGTTGTGTGTGTGTGTGAATGGTTTTTTATCCCGCTGTGAAAACATGAATGTAAACTCGGAAAAATATCTCTTTACTGATTTATGCTAATTTTTTTCCTTCTTTTATTGTTATTCTTGTAGTTTCAATTTTTATTTTATATCCCTTTTGTATTTGATTTATTTCTCTTTATTTTTCTAATTTTTTAAATAAATTTCAATGGAATTTTTGCGGTTTTTATAAATTATTTCTGTTTTTTATATTTATTTCTGTATTTTTTATATTTCTTTCTGTATTTTTTATATTTAGTTTTGTATTTTTTTGAATTTATTTTTGTTTTTTATATTTATTTCTGTATTTTTAATATTTAGTTTTGTGTTTTTTAAATTTATTTTTGTTTTTTTATATTCATTTCTTTATTTTTTATATTTATTTTTGTATTTTTCAAATTTATTTCTGTGTTTTATATTTATTTATGTTTTTTATATTGATTTTTGCGTTTGTAAAAATTTATTTCTGAATTTTATATTTATTTTTTCGGCTTTCTTAAATTTATTTTTGTTATTTATATTTATTTCTGTTTTTTTTTTAGTTTTGTGTTTTT